>JAJOZX010000413.1:790000-1045000 GCA_023014485.1 Bathynomus jamesi | reverse complement strand
AATTAAAAGCACGACAAGGGACCTCCTCAACCCTGAAGGAAAATAGCTTGGTTGTTAGGGGGCCAAGACTTTTCAACCAGCTTCCTAAGGACCTCAGAAACGTAACGGGGGTCAAAGTTGAAGTCTTTAAGAAAAGACTGGATGCCTGGCTCAGGACAGTACCAGATGAGACGGGCGTGCCTGGCTATGTACGGTGGAGAGCGCAAGCAGTGTAATTACAGTATGTTGTTTTGGGGCCTAAAGGAAACTCTGAGCAGTGTGTAAGAATAAGAATACAAAATTTTGACCCCCCTACTGTACAGTCTTTACAGCCACACCTACACTTTTCCTCCTAAGTATATATATTGTAATGTATATGGTTGTAAATTGTGACTTGGTCCGCAATTGATATGGACCGTGACTTATTTTTGGTTGGCAAGGTACTGGTATTGATAGGTACTGTAATGAAATTGACTGGATTCTTTGGATCTGATATATTTGCATGTCAGTTATAAATAGATATAGAGTGTAGCATATTTGTGGATAGTAGCCTATTATGACTTTGATCATCTGGATCCAGAGATTCTATCTCTAGTTTTAATTTGATAATGAATTAGTTTTGTAAAAATTGGTTGTTGCCAATGTACAGGCAGTTTTTACATTGTGGAGCCACCTCGATGGGCCGAAGTGGCCCCTAGTGTGCCCACTATAAAAATTTCTTATGTTCTTGACTATCTCATTACATTACATTTGGAAAACGTGAAGCCCTTGGACCTAATGAGGTTATCCAACTCACAAATGATATAAAATTATATTTTCATTTGCAAAATGTCAATTTTAGTCTGCTAATAAAAATAAAATTATATATGGTACAGAGCTACTAAAGTAGCTTACATAACTTTAGATAAAATAGCTATGTATTATTTACATAATTTATAAAAACTTGTGAAAATGTCTTAACTTTTTCTTAAAACTACTGGTAACTAAAGAGCTACTGTACTATTTATCACATCATGTGACAAGTTGTTTAAAAAAATCTGTTTATAGATTTGTGGGATAATTTTAATGAAAGGAGGGAGCTTTATAGTAAGGATGGGTTATATCTTAGTAGAAGGGGAACTGTTTTATATGGGAGGCTTCTGGAGGAAAATGTGAGTTCTTTGCAGTTTTGAAAGATAACTTTAGATCAACATAGGGCATAAAGCATAAGGGTATAGGTAAAGTAAGTACTATTAGAGTCTTAAATACAGATTATGTCAGGAATAGGCATATTAGCTGTCTTGCCAAAGGTAGGGACCCAGTTAAAACAGGAGTTGAAATGTTTTTATACAAATGCATGTAGTCTTAGGAATAAGAAAAATGAATTATTTAGTTATATGATTAGTGAAAATCTGGATATAGTCTGTATTAGTGAGACTTGGATAATTGAGGTAGCATCCAATGACACTAGAGCAGAGTACAAGTTAAATAGTTCTACAATGTATATTTATCAGAATGGATAGGCAGGGGGGTGGTTTGGTCTTATACATTAAGAATGATTTAACTTCAGTTCAGAATGATAGTATTAAATTAGACGATAGGGTAGAATTAATTTGGGTTGATACCTGTATTTCAGACAGAGTATATTCAGATAGGTGCATTTTACAGACCTCCAAACCAAATGCAGGAAGTTGGTGACAGTCTGGTTCAAAAAATAATAAAGGTTGTAGTGCTAGAACATTAATTATGGGAGATTTCAACCTGCCTCATATGGGGCATTCCAGAAGAGATCACCCAATGCATGTTACCACTCTGACTCAGATTTTGATGAAAATTGACATATGGGGTTCTTCTGGGTGCTGATTTCACTGGTCAAAATAAAAAAGTTCTATGACCCACAGTTTTTGAGATATGGGTCCCCAAAATCTTGGGGGCCCCACTTTACCACCTAACTTTAATGGGCAATAACTCCCAAACATCTTACCATAGACCTATAAAACTATACATTTTTAGAATCAGCATGAAGAGATCTATTAAATGATACCACATTCAAATGTGTAGAACAATAATGAAAATTCTCCCCCTTTTTTTTTCTTTTTGTCCCCCACCCCTCCTAGGCAGTGAAATCCCCCAAAAAAATTTTCATTTATTAAACTTCCATTAATTGTTAAAAGATACAAACAATAAAAAATGTGGGTATCAAGTTGCAAGATATTTAAAAAATTATTGAAAAAATATGTACATTGTGAAATTTTGACATTTTTACACCTGCAGACTAAAATAGAGAACTACAAATGATATATTCACATGGATGAAAATAAACAGCAAAAATACAAATTGAACACACACATTACATCAAGTTGATTCATAATTACATGAGTTTTTTCAACTCATTTTCTGGGAAAACATATTGAATACACATTGTTCTTGGCTTTAAAGTTGGTGTGCTTAATAAACCTAAAATTTTATCTCTTGATATGTGGCATGTATCTCTAATTTGTGGAAAGTAATAGTAAACACTATATCCTGATGGGTGCAAAAAGCTAACCTCAAAGTCATCAAATTTCTCATTATAGGAATGTACAAATCCCAACAATTTCTGATCATTGTAAGTACAAACTATGTACTCTCCTATTTTCGGATTAACTTCAACATTATCTTCACCCAGAAAAGCTTTGCTTATAATCCTCACCTCACCAACTTCATCAGAAGATAATTCAAATGTTTTTGTTATTTGCATTAATAGGGTACAAATCTGTGGAATTTTTGTGTTCCTGTTAGCCGCATACCTTTTTCATATGTCACTTAAAATTTTTTTTTCATAGCTTCAATTTCTTCAGAATTTATTAAAAAAAAATTTATGCTGTCACTTATATTGTTTGAACAAAATTCAAACATGTCTTCTGGTGTTAATATTTGATTTGCGAATGTTCTCTGCATACTCACTCTGGCTACAGATCTTTTCACTGTACCCCCAATCCCATCACAAGCGCTCTTACCATGGCTTGGCTTGTGGCAAAGAAATGCTACTCACATTCCATCCCAAAATCTTCTTCATATTTACAAATATTAACAAAGTTGAAACAATTTTTATATTGTCCTGCACATCCATCAGTAAAATAATGTAATTTTTTTATATGAAGGTGGGATTTTCTAATAATAGGTATGAGTGTGTTTAAAAAAGTGTAAACCATTGTAGTGTTATGTTTTGTATTTGGAGATGAAAAACAATAACTTGAATGTTTTGTTTCATTACTTTCTGGTTCCTTATAATATAACACAAAGGGATGCACTGTGCATTGGGTATTTTCCCAATGAAAACCTTGGGCTGCATCCTGTACTACAAATGAGTAGTTTTCTGAAAAGTCACCAAGAACTACAGCTATATGGCTATTTAAATTATTATTCAAGTTTTTTAGAAATGCACTCTGATTCTTTGCTATAAAGTGATGATGTGTCAATTTTACAATTTTTGTGCTTAATGAATCTATAAAATCTTCTACAGATTGTTTTTTCAACCATATTGCATCGATCTGTAGTAACCCATTGTTTATATTTTATTTCCTCACATTCAGGATCGTTAACACTTTGAAAAGTGAGCAAAAAATTCTTAATACCTTGTTCTTTTTGACAGAGATTACATATTTGCATCATGCAATTCTTGTTGTTGACATCACACACTGCTTTCTCCATAAGAGTTGTGTATTCCAACCCTTTGACACCCAAAGCTGAGAATTATATTTTGGCATTCTGGTGGTATGTACATACACACACAGAATGGGTACAGCAGCTCCAGCTAAAACACAATGTCTGGGGTGAAGGGTGGCAAAACTAGAGAAGCCAATTTGGGGACTATCTGGATTATTTTTATAGAGACTAAAAGCTTCTTTCAGATTCATTAACACCAGTCTTTTTGGCACAGATTCTTTATACCCACTTTCATTTCTGATACTCAGGCAGTCTTTTGTACCTGGGTACAAACGACTAATTTCATCTGATTCAAAAAATTTCTGAACAGAATCTTTAGTACTGGTACCTTTAGTTATTACTGTTCCTTTTGACATGGGTTCAATTTCAGGAATAATTCCGTGTCTTTGTTTTATATTCCTACTTTTCTCAACTAAATATTCAGTTGTCTGAAATAGATTTATAGTTTTTGATATGGTAAATGGAGATAATGTCAATATTTTGAGTTTCCTCTCATAACTGTCAGTAGAATGGAAAGCTTCAACCAGTTCATTCATGAGATGAATCATTGAACTGATTTACAAATTCATGAATGTATAATAGCTATAAACAAAACGTTACATGTGCATATTAAATTTTTTGGATTATAATATTGATTTCAAGTGTAACAAAATGAGCATTCTTTGAGATAGAGTAAAATTAAACCAAAAATTATTTTGTAACCAAATGAATTCCAAATGATTTAATGGGCCCATTGATCTCCAATCTTTAGGGAGTTGTGCTTCTAGTTTCTACTATCAAAGATGAATACCTACATTTTGTTTTTATGCTTCAGTTTTAGTTTAGGTATATTCCTACTTAACACGTTCACTGCCACCAGACGCATTTTCGCGTCGAGAGGCATGTTGTGCTCTGTCTCTGACTCGTATGTGCGTCCGCTGTACCATTCAAATTAAAGCTTTATAAGAAGCCATGGCGCTGCATTTTACGCAGTTTCTGCTCACTGGCACTGAGGAGAGGATGTTTTCTTGCTAATTCTATGCTTGGTTTTTGCTTAGGAAGATGAGTAGGTTTTTAGTGAACACATTTAATGAGCGCAATGAAAAACCACCTACCATACCCCTTCCCGTATGGTAAATGACAATGATGATTTATCAATATCAGACAGTGATGTTGACTATAATCCAAGTGACAGTGACAATGAGGCTGATGTTGATGTTTCAAACACAGGTAGTAGCTACTTCTAATGCTCTTGATCAAAATGATAATAAAAATGATATTTTAGAAACAAATGAACACAGTGATAATGAAAATTAATATAACTTAGATGTAAATCAAAGTAGTGCGCCGACTTGGAGAGATGATTCACAGAGTATGAAAGACTTTATTTTTTGTGGAAGCCCTAGGTTGAAAGTTGATATTCCCGAAAATAAGTCTCCATATGAATTTTTCTGTCTATTTGCAAATGATGAGTTTTATAATTTATTAGTCACTGAAACAAATTATTATGCTAAAGGACTCATTCAGAACCAAACAACAACAACATCCCACCATGGCAAAGCTATGAGAAAACGATGTTGGGTGTGCTTAGAAGGGAAACGCAAAGACACTACATACTCATGTGAGAAATGTCCAAAAAAGCCAGCTCTGTTTGGAACAATGTTTCAAAAAGTACCATTGTAAATAATGAAACTATTTTTTCGTATATGGATGTGTATTTTTTTCATGCATCATTTTTATCAGGAATAATTCATAAGTTAGCCTAGGAAAATTTTACTTTTTTTCATATATAGAAATGTATTTTTATAATAGTGCACCCAATTTATTTAAAATTTTACTTTCCTAAAGTGCCATTTTTTTTTTTAGAAGCAGTAGCATTTTTTTTATCATCATTTATATGAATAAAATTGATAAACTATTGATAAGTATTTGTGTTTTACCTTTGTTTCTCATCTAAAGGTTGGAATGCACATATGCGTCATGTGGCATTAGGAGAAAAAAATACCAGACAGTGCTGAGGACGCACATAAGCATCATGCCTTAAAATTTACTTAGAACATTTCTATGTACCATAAAAAGGTATTATCAATTAATAATGAAAGTATTTAAGGATGATTATTAAAAAAAATGAGAAGGCATTATGCAAAGATATAAAATCCCATGGTGGCAGTGAATGTGTTAATAATAGCGTATCATTTTAAAATTCATACCTTTGAGTTTCATGATCCAACTTTGTAGCTTTTGATGAGCTTGGGATCTCAATTTCTAAACTTGTTTCTAGCTTTCGTTTTAAAGAACGACGTGCTTTTTCTATTGTTTGAATAGCTTTTGCTTCTTTTCTTGAGGAACCCAAACCATCTGAAATTTTTGAATTAATAAATATTTGACTCCATTTGATATATATGGACAATAATAATTAATATGTCAACATATTAATTTCATAAGTTTAATAAATTTAATGTCAACATATTAATTTCATTAAGTTTTTCAGCAACTGCTGAAAAACTGTCTTGAAAGAAAATGGGTCATTCCATGTCAGTTTAATGGAATTTTGGGTCAAAAAAGTGACCATCACTGATGTTTCTGAAAACTGGCACACTTACAGATCTCAGTGAGAAAAACAGAATGACACTTGTTTCAACACACTAGGTCATATGGTTCTGGAGATATGGCCTATTGCACTTACAGAGACCATTTAAACACTATTTTAAAGCTTTTAAGCAAATCTACAACTTTGTTTCTATTCATATTTTACCTCGGTGGTAAAAAAAAAAGTTGATCTTATTTTTAACCTTTGACCTTGTGTAGGTCATTTGATGTCACAACCGATTTTTTTCTCCTTTCACCCAATTTTGGGTACACATGTCTACCTTAACCTAGAACAAGATTTTTAGTGTTAAGTTTGTATTGACGCTACAGCCATTTCAGTGGACCATACCTACCTCCATTTTGACCAAGTACCTTTTTCCACCAAACTTTGGAGCACTGAGATCTATAATGTCTGCTATTTTTAAGACAATTATTAAAATAACCTATTCCTTTATTTTTACCAATTGAGTTATAAGAACTGATTCTTGTCTAGCTGGGTGAAACCATGAAAAAATAGGCATCAACATAACTTTATATTTAAATAAAAAAGGCAGTTATTAGGTATTTACAATATATTTTATGGAAGCCATTATTGTTACATTTATAATAATCAGGGCTGTGGAGTCGGTGATAAAATTTGCCGACTCCAACTCCGACTCCAGAAATCTGACTTGCATAATTACGACTCTGACTCCGACTCCGATGGAATGTTAAGGCCAAATTGATTACGATTAGTTTTATTAGTCCAATGGAGATTCATAAACAAGTCATTTCATCACCACCACATGACTCATCAGGGTACTTAGTGGCTATAACTATGCCTTAATGGCTTTTTTTCTCTTTATTAAAAAATTACAATAAATCCCAAAATACAAACTGATTGAAGCTTAAACAAAATAAGATTATTATTGGTTTAGCAAATTAATAAGATGTTTTTGTATTCTTATAAACATCCGTAACAAAATGTACTAACCTAAACTGAATTTGTTTTTAAAAAAAGGATCGCTTCCATTAAATCTTCTTTCAGTGATGCTTATCAAAATTATCAAATTGAAATCTAAAAATCTAAAAAAGATTTAGGGTTGCTAGTACAAATTTTTTAAATTTCCTTATTATTAATTATGTTAATTAATTAATTAATTATAATCCTTATTAATTATAAGCAACTATATTTATATATTATTTATATATTATATTATATATTAAAACATTAGGTTAAATCTATTTTATTCATAAAATTGAGCTAGGCCTAGGCCCAGACTGCTATGGTTATAATTGAAGGATTTGCACCGACTCCGACTCCATCCAACTATGCACTTCCGACTCCACTCAAAATTGACCGACTCCATGACTCCGACTCCTGACTCTGACTCTGACTCCACAGCCCTGATAATAATAATAAAGTATTTGTATATGCCTTTCAAGGTAATTATTTATCCTACCAAAGATTTGACCTTAGACAAAAACTGAGATCATTATTCCCGCCTACCATCAGCTCCTTTTACAGAAACATAGTCTTTCAACCCTGGCATTTGTCTACTCACATTTGGTGAATGATAGAAGTCAATTACTTTGGCAGCAGTTTCACTATTCAGGCGTTTCCCCAAATGCGGATTAGGAGTTGGAAGCACTCCCTTCTCCCTCACCAAACTCTTTGCTTGCCTAGCCATGTAATCTGAGCACTTAAATTCTTCTCTGATCTTTACTTGTGTCCATTTTTTTGGTAGGATAGTTTTTCACTTCGACTTGTCACTTGATTAAATTTCTCTTTTAGTTGTTGAAGAATCTCCAGTTCTGTATCATCTGAGTCACTGCATGAAATTGGTTGTTTAGTTGCAAGTTCAAGCTTGCTTTTCACAACTACTACTACTTTCCTCAACTTTCTCTTTGCGTAACCAGTGCTGTCAGAGAGTTTACATGGTTTTATTGGGGTCTCATCAAGTGTGGCCAATGAAGCATTGAATTTACTAAGCTCATACTGCATTTCAACTACATCTCTAATGGTTCCTAACTCAGATGGGGTACTTGATGAGGTGGATGGTGATTTTTCAAGTGGTTCACATTCAGGCATTGGGGATGGATGATTTGCTAGTATATTTTGACAGGTTGCACATGCTTTATGATTATTTGTTAGTTTCAATTCAGGATTTTGATCAATCAAATTTTTAGTCAATGCACAAATGCCTTTTTTCACTTTTCCTTTGTTTTTTTAAATGGGTCACAACAGAACCTGCCCATATTGAAACTGCTGAAATCCATGTTTATCTAAAAAGAAAAAAAACATATGTAGCTTAAAAGCCAGGGTTGGGTTCAATTACACAAAATGGAAACACAGTTTTTTAAATTTTTTTTCAAATTAATTAGTTAGTATTGTACGTACTTCACAATTTCAAGATCAATTACAATTACACAAATATAACTATCTATTCTATATATCTAAATATATATCTAAAATAAATATATATCTGTATCTAAGTACCGTATAACTAAATAAAGTATCAAAGGTTTATTTTCATTGGATGTATGACTCCCAGATCTAGGAGGTATAATTTTTAACAATTGACATTAATTGATCAATTAAATTAGTTATAGCTCAAAAATCAATTACAATTACCTTTATTTTTATTTTATTTTGAATCAATTACAATTAATGGAAATTAGGATCAATTAATTAAAAATACAATTATAATTATTCATTGTATCCAACCCTGTTAAAAGCTATTTTTGCTTAGATGGCACAAATAAAATTTGGGACCTACTGATCTTGTTTCAGAGGTCTACAACAAGAAAAATATGCAGTTTGATTTACAGATTGGAATAAATACAGATGCCAAAAAAATCCTTGCTCCAAGGTTTAAATAAACTTATTTTCACATGGGTACATACTGTTGTACACAATGAATAAATACACAAAGTTAAGTAATTCTATTAAAACTCATCTAACTCTTAAAACTGAACTTATTCTATAGGGTAGTACCTATCGCCTAATATAAGGTACTTATATACATACATAGCTTTACCTTTAAACAGGATAGCAGGTTCGAAGTTCTTCATACTTTTGGATGTCCATATATATTAATTATGTAATTTAAATTACCTATATTATATAATTCTCTGAAATATACAAAAAAATTAAATTTTATAATAGGGCTGGATACTTATTTGACCAAATAACTGGGTTAGGTTAGGTTAGGTTAGGTTAGGTTAGATTAGATTAGATTAGATTAGATTAGATTAGATAGATTAATTACAGATTTTTTTGAAAATTAGCAGACATTATATATATCGGTAAGAAAAATCTAATGGTATTTTTCTCAACACACTAGCTCAAACAGTTTCAAAGATACGGTGCTCCAAAGTTTGGTGGAAAAAGGTACTTGGTCAAAATGGAGGTGGGTATGGTGCACTGAGATGGCTGTAGCATCTATACTAACTTAATCAACACTGAAAATCTTGTTTTAGGTTAAGGTAGACATGTGTACCCAAAATTGGGGGAAAGGAGAAAAAAATTGGTTGTGACATCAAATGACCTACACAAGGTCAAAGGTTAAAAATAAGATCAACTTTTTTTTTTACCACTGAGGTAAAATATGAACAGAAACAAAGTTGTAGATCTGCTTAAAAACTTTAAAATAGTGTTTAAATGGTCTCTGTAAGTGCAATAGGAGCCGAGATATTTCATGTTGAAATATGGTATGACTTTGGAAATTGACCTTTTTTTACAAAATTCGAAGGGCCATATCTCCGGAACCATATGACCTAGAGTGTTGAAACAAGTGTCATTCTGTTTTTCTCACAGATATCTATAAGTGTGGCAATTTTCAAAAAAATTGGTGATGGTCACGTTTTTTCGCCATTGAACTGACATGGAATGACCCAAATGCATTACAGTGGAGTTCCGAAGTTCATGATTAATTGGGACCACCAAAATCGTCTCGAACATTGGAATCCATTTTCCATTAATTTTTGCTAATGCGTTCCAGAGCTTAGAAAAATTGGTACCAATCTAAGAAAAAACAAAAATATTACAAAATTTTATGTACAGTACTACTAAACTAACAGAGAATAAAAAATAAAAGAGAACAAAATTAATACATGGTGACTGTAGGGTGGTCCACAACAGCGTTTTTTGGAATTTTAAATTCGGTCACATCTGCCCTTATTCTATTCCCCCACAAGAATAAACGTGCCAATTATCTTTGCTCTAGGACCTTTTTATGCACTCACTCAAAATGAAACAATTTGAATAATGACTTGACAATTTATGACTGGAACATTTATTGAACAAGGATAATAATGACTTGACAATTTATGACTATATTTTATATATATATATATATATATATATATATATATATATATATATATATATATAATATATTAGGGTGTTTCATACCTATAGGGTAAAATAAAAATGAGCTTGGAGTTTTAATCCACACATTTCTCCGTATTCTAAAGAACAAGAAAACACGTTTGTGCAAGTTTGAACCAGATCGCGCTGCATTTAGAGGTCCCCAACTTTGACGACTTTTTGTCAGTTCATTTCTCGCCTGCCTGCAGTGAAGACGGTTTTCTTCGTCACTTGAGCGGTTCGTGTTGTATAGCCTATTGGACAACTATGGAGGTAATTATATATGCTACTAATTATCTCATTTTACTGTGGTATTGAAATTTATTATTATTTAATTTCTGTCATTTTACTGTGGTAGTGATATTTATTATTAATATTACATGAAATTAATTAGTCTGTTGCATATTGGACAACTAAGCTGGTAATTATTTATGATACTAATTAATGTAATTTTACTGCGGTATTGAAATTTATTTAATTAATGAATTGTCAAAGAGAACGTAGTGTACACGTATCAGTTTTATAAATAAAGAAAAGCAGTAACTGGGACTCGAACCAGTGTCATAGCCATTTGGCGGCATCGCTCAAGTCGGCGTACACAGCACGCTATCCACTCCCTAGATGGTGTAGTGGATAGCGTGCTGTGTACGCCGACTTGAGCGATGCCGCCAAACGGCTATGACACTGGTTCGAGTCCCAGTTACTGCTTTTCTTTATTTAATTAATGAAATTAATTACGATGTGAAATTATTTCTGTGGAATTATTTAGTTTGTTTTCTTTTCCAGGTGTCTACCAGAGCGAAAACAGAAGTGTTTCTTATTGGCCAGACGGATGCGAACATCACATCAAGTGGCCTTCCAACTCAGTTGCAAGTACTCAAAAAGTACTTTTACCACCAAAAGGAGCAAAAATTTGGACGTACTAAATGCCTGAACCTGTGCCTGGATGCCTGTCTCATATTTTGGGAGAGAGCGAGAATCCCCATGATGCGTCGAGATTCGGCCTTGAGGAAGATGGAATCCCTTCTCAAGGAATACGACCGGCTTGTGAAGCACAAGTCACATAAAGCAGAGTCCTTCCGAGTGAAGGAGGCGATGTTCAAGGAGGCAATAGCGAAGGAGATCATGGACATTGCTCATTCACAGGCTAAGGAAATGATGAAGAATCAGGAGGACATCCACTTTCTCGACATGCAGCGTGAAGATCCAAATTCCTGCAGCATGGGCCCTGTTGACATGAAGCTTCACTATAAGGAGATTAGGAAAAGGAAGAGGCTGGACAAGATTAAGGAAAACAGGAGAAGGCCAGGAAGGAACAAGGAGCTGCAGAAGATACGGGGGCTTTAGTGATTTCAACTTCATCAGACTGACTCAGATGTCGTTGACCCAACCGTGGAAGTTTTTTCCATCCTCCTCCAAGGGAAATACCAAGAAGCGACGCAGGAATCTGATCTCACAGGATGTGATGACTACCTACGATCGGCTGAATATTTCGTACCGCGATTCAGCTATGTCGTACGCTGCAGTGGCTAAATCACTAGGTTTTGACTTGGATGAACTGTCCATTTCTGCCAGTACCATGTACCGCACACGCAAGGCTCTCAGGAAGGTGGCTGCTGAAAGTTATCAATCCGACGAAGTTTGTCCTGGTCAGCCTCTTGTCTTGCATTGGGATGGTAAGCTCCTACCTGACAATGAGCAATGGAAGGAGAGCGTTGACCGGATTGCCGTCCTCATCTCTGGCGACGGCAAGGAGAAGTTGCTCGGCATTCCTAAGGTGATGTCCGGAACCGGCGAGAAGATAGCGCGAGTTTGCTTGGATTTGGTCAAGGAACACAGGATGGAAGAGCGCGTGCGTGGACTGTCTTTCGACATGACAGCGTCGAACACTGGGATTCATATCGGGGCCTGCGTCCTGATTGAGAAAGGTCTTGGCAGAGAACTCATGTACTTCCCCTGTCGGCATCACATCTATGAAGTCATCCTCAGCTCCGTCTTCAAGCGTGCATACGGCCCTTCAAGTGGCCCCAATATACCCGTTTTCAAGAGGTTTCAGGCACAATGGAAGTTCATCGACCGGTTGGACGTGCGGCCGTACGATTTTGCTCGATGACTACAAGGAACTGCTACAGTTGGTTCTCATCTTCCTGGGAGAAGCAAAAGTGGTGGATTTCCCTCTCAGAGCCCCTGGCGCTTACCATCATGCTCGATGGATGGCGATAGCCATCTACTTGAAAGTAATTCTACTGAAGAAGCAGTTCAAGATGTCGAGTCACGAGTTGGAAGCTCTGACAGCCGTAGGTCTCTTCGTGTCCCTCGTCTACATCCGAGGTTGGACTCGTGCTGCAACCTCAAGCAAGGCTGCCGCAGTTGATCTGGAATTTCTGCGTGATGCGGAAGCCTTTGCCATGTCGGGATATTCGTGTGTTAACGCTGCGCAAGAAGCCATGTCTCGACACCTATGGTACATCTCTGAGACTCTTATTGCCATGGCGTTCTTTGATGCAGATGTGGCAGATGAAGAAAAGGCTCAGATGGTCGTCAGTTTGGGTAAGCCCACATCAAAAAAGGAATTCAAGCGACCCCAAGGGAAGAACGTCAGGAATCTTGCCTCGAAACACCTGGCGGAGTTCGTGACAGGAAAGACGATGGCTTTCTTCCATGCATTCGACTTGGACACACAATTCTTGAAAAAGCCAGTTGCCGAGTGGACTGAAGTAGAGGGCTTCAAGCAAGCAGCGGCAACTGTTAACAAAATCTCTGTCATCAACGATCGGGCCGAAAGAGCCATCGCGCTCACCAAAGAGTTCAACTGTTCTCTGACGAAGAGCAGAAGCAGTATTTGCTCAAAACTGTGATGCAGCTTAGGGCGAAATACCCGAATAAAACCAAGAAGGATTTCATGGACAAATGATTCGCAAGAAGTGGTTATGTTTTTTGTATCTTTGTGAAATTGTGTAGTGAAATGGTACTCGTTTGTTGAATAAAAATTCATTGACAGATTTTTGTTTAATTTTTTCCATTTATGATCTGCCAGAGCATCAAACTGGGGACCCGTAAACTTTAAACTATTGAATTAATACTTCGGTTTATCAGTCTCCTCAGCAAATGGAACAAGGGGATCCATGTGGATTAAAATTTTTCCAAACTTTTAATTTATGAAACACCCTAATAATATATATATATATATTTTATGAAATTATAACAGCGGAACAAATAATGCACACAGTTGAAGATCTTTAGGTCTTCTTGAGACCAGTTTTAGTCGGCTCTTTGAATTCCTTGCAGTGCTGAGTGACTGCGCTTCATCCTTCATGATTGTGCTGTTGAAAGCCTTAATGAGCGCAACTCCTCTTTCTGCGCAATTGTTAACCACTGCCATCTTCTCTACACGTTCCTTCATTTCTTGGTAAGCTGGATCTGTGTTCCAATCATTTGGTGTCTTGGACAGGAATGATTGCACCTGTTCACTTCCGTGCTGCATGATGAGGTTGAAGAAGATTGCTGAAAGTTTGGTGGCATATAATTCCAAGGGATTGCTTGAGGAGAACATTTTTCCATCCACGCGCTTGAGTCCTTTTTTTCTTTTTTCGGGAATAGTTATGATGATGTGAGCAATCCTCTCCTTCGTGGACGCGTGAACTCGAGGATCAAAGAGTGCCAAGGGGATTAAGTGCTCAGAAATGAACCACAAATGGCGCTTCATCGCGGCATTTGCCATGTCATTTGTCTTTCCTGGGTGAGCTTTCAGCTGCCGCAAGAAAGTGAGGTCATTCAATGGAGCCATATATGCAACACTGGCCTCGTTCCAGTAGCGGCCGTAAAGGAGCATGATAAACAGGCTTAGTTCCTCGATGTTCCATTTCTTGGTCTGAAGCAAGATGAATTGATCTCTGAATAGGAACACCTTGAGCATGTAAATGGCCTTGGCCATCCATCGCGCATGGTGCATGGCTCCAGGGCTTCGAATTCTCACAGGACCAAGCTTCCCTCGCAAGAAAAGGAGGCAGAGAAGCATCAGTTCATCATAATCGTCCCGCTGGCTCTTCTTCTTGACAGCCTCCTTGTAGTAGGAGACCATTTCCTTCCTCTGCTCTGCTGTTTCAATGAACAGGCTCTCGGGTGCACTCTCGAACTTGTTGCGATCAATGAAAACCCAGTACTGCTTGAAGCGCTTGAATAGGCCAATTTCAGGTCCACTGGATGTTCCGAAACAAGCACCGAAGGCCACAGCAAGGACGACTTCTACCACGTGGTGTTGGCAAACAATCCACACCAGATCAATACCCAACTCTTTTTCAATGAGAGTACAAGCTCCAGCATGAAGTCCCGTGTTGGACGCAGTTGTATCAAAAACAAGACCTCGAACATTGCCCCTCAAAGACCAGTCATCCACAAGCTTCAGGTATGCCTGAGCCTGAGATGCTCCAGTTGCAGCAGCTACCATTGGAACTCCAAGGAGTTTCTCTTCCCCATTACCGGTTACAAGCACAGCCACACGGTCCACCACCTCTAACCCATGGGAGATATCTGTAAGCAGTTTACTATCCCAGTGCAAGAGAAGGGGCTCATGGGTCTTGAAAGTGGCCTGATCTTCGCGGCACACTGCTTCATGTGTACATTGTCTCAAGCGACGAATGGTGCTGCGTGAGATTAACACTTTGTCCAAGTTGTGCCCCAGTGATTTAATAGTTGCTGCGACCACTGCCATTCCTTTCCTGTCACTGATGTGGCTATCCAAGGCTAAGGAAATGTCAGGCGTGATCACAGACTTCAATCGCTTAGGAGTGGAATGTTTTCGTGCTGACTCCTTAAAAACTACAGTATCTGAATCTGATGATTCAGATGCGCTTGAACTAGAAGCCTCCAGTTCTCCCTGGGACCATCTCACATCCGCCTTGCGCTTGGCCTTCTCTCGGTTCATCTCCGCCTCACACCGAATCCTCTTCCTCGTTTGTTGGTCAGCCATTTTCTTGTCAATCGGGCCAAAGCTGGAGGAAGTGGGATTATCGAGCTGAGTGACAAGGAAGTTCTTGTCCTCCTCATTCATCATGGTCTCGAGGGCATCATGATGTGAAAGATCGAACACATCGTCAAGGTCTCCACGAAATATGTCCTCCTTCATTCTGTAGGATGGGAAATTCTTTGTGCGGTTCTTCTTCAGCCCCTTGTATTGCTCGTACAGTTTCAGGAGCTGCTTCTCAGCGTATCTGGTATCTGTCATTGGAACGTTTGCTTTTGTCCAAAACGGGATCAAAGCCTCAATGGTCATCACCGCACTGTTATATTCTGTCTTCCTCTCCTCCAGATGGTGGAACATGAATTTCCGGAGGACTTGAAGCTTGGTAGGGAGTCCTGCCCTAGTTAACTTCTTCTCCGCCTTCCCTAGTAAACACACACCACTGCTAGACCATGTTTTTGATTGCTTTGGCGGCATTTCTACACATTCCTACAAAAGAAGAAGCCAAATTTAGTCATACTATAGTAATCAGTCATTAGTGAGACACGTCATGCATGATTGAGTGACCTCTTAACGACACCGTAGACCAACCATACTTCACAGTTATTCACACTAAGTGTAGGAACAAAAGTAACAATGACCCAAAAGTGAAATCTCAGATGCTAAATTTTCCCTATGCTTGTGAACCACCCTAATGGTGAGTTTTTAAAGTTACAGTAATACAGTAGTTAATGGTTGATAGGGTGGAGCGAAAAATACTTTTTTTCTAGTATGAAGTTCTAATAGTGATTAAAAGTTGCATTTAGTGGACGATATATACTTGCCAAAATATGAGTTCATTTGTTTAATAATTTCAGCTGCCACCAGGGGGCTAAAGTTAACACAATTTTGGGTAAAAAGGAAAAAAATGCTTCTATTTTAGGTTTATGAAACTATTATAAAATTTTATCTTAGAATTATCTAATAGTTTGATTAAGATTCTTAAATGATAAGAATTCGTTTTGTAAAAATGCCTTTTCATATGCTTAATATCTTCAGCTGCCACAAGAGGGCTGAAGTTAACTTAAAAATGACAATTAAGTATGATTCTGTATTTACTTGAAAAAGGGAACAGTAATAAATTAGGATGTCTCTCCTCCTTTATACTGGCTTGAGACAGTTAAGAAACGTTATTTCGTACCTTAGCGGAGTTACCACCCTTTCCCCAACCAACCTCCCTCTAGAAAGGGTTCTTGCTGAAGACTATTTAGTAATTTGCTTTTGTGTCAAATTTTGGCTATGTTTTCCTTGATTCTAATGTAGCACGAATCCAACTGTCTCTGTTTGTAGGTCCGCAGACTGATCCAGCAGCATCTGTAACGAGCTTGACACATCTCTCTACGGCTTGTGTATGACATGGAAACTGAAATAATTCTGAATGAAGAGTAGTACCATGTTTGATGCATGATTCAATATCATCAAGAGAAACTCCTTTGGTTATCGGTGGTTCTGCTCTCTGAAAATCTTGCCACATAATGAGATCTGTATAGTCTTTGGCATAAAAATTTATTTCTGGCACCTTAAAATACCTGATAACATCTGTTTCTTGAATGCATGCCCTTGCTTTTATGATACGCCTAAATCCCAACTGACGCACATGCTCCCTTTCATCAGCTATCATTGCAATGAGAATGTTTTCTTGATTTGCATAATATGCATTTCGCTGAATGATTGAGTCATGTACTCTCCTAAGCTCTTCACGGAGATACCGGCTTCTTGCAATCATATGCCACATATGTTTAGCACCATATTGGCATAATGGTTTACGCTTTATCTGAAACCACATTGGTGCGTATACTCTAACAATGAAAGTAGCTAATTCTTGTAAATTGCCTGAAGGATTCTCTGTGCTTGCATATAACCGCAGAGTCCTGTTTGCTGTGGTGAGCCACCTTGAATGTGATATATTGCCTGGACTCTTATGACTAAGACTCTTTGAGAATGTTCCACTTGATATAGCCTTGTGAATTTCAAGAAGGTATTTCTGGTCAGTACTTATGTCATCTACATCAACTTCACACATGTCCTCTTGAATTTCAATGGGTTTGAAGTTAACTATGGGAAGCTTTTCACAGTCTGAAAGTGTTCGGCCAATTTCTCCTGAAAATGCTCTTGGTCCAGTAGTGGTACCATCCAAGTGATGAAACAGATGGCGCAATGGAAGTTCATTAAGGTGTAAAAGGCATATCAGCCACTGCAATGGCTTATTAAAGGCTTCTTCCAGTAATCTTATTGTGCCTCCAATACTACCAATGTTAACCACTGTCGAATCACAGCCAACTGCAACGATGTTCCCTATATCAACATTCCTTTCTTTCAAGCAATTCACTAGCGCTGTGCAAATGTATTTAGCTTTGCCACTGGAAGGTGTCACATGTGCAAAGTACAGAGAGTGTGGTTCAGATATTATGCTGATATGCTCTTCGCGTTTGGTTCTTTGGTGGTTAGAGCCATCACTCTCCTGGACTTGAATCATTGTTTTATCCTTTCTGCCATCAAAGTATAATCCCCGCATGGTTTTTGGCTCTCCTATCTGTTGTAGTTCCTTTCTCTGTTTTTGTCTTTCACATCTTAGCTTACTTCTGTCTATAATATTCCCTTTGTCTTCGGGAGTAACAATTTTAAGATCTGCCAATACTGCAGAAGCAATAGCAGCCCCAGCTCTGTCCGACATTTTAAATCTATCACAAGTAATTGCTAATGAAGGCAGTGGCTCACACATCTGTTGTTCTGATATTACATATTGAGTCGAGGTTGTATCTTCCTCATTATCTTCAGATATCTCTTCTAGTTGTTGAAGTTCACTTGTCTCTGTTTCGATTTGTAAGTTGGACGTATTGGTTATAGCAGCACTAGTTGTTTGTGAGGATTCCAGATGTGCTTTTTCCATTTCCTTTCGATGTTCTCTTGCTTGTAATCGTCTTGTGTGTGCTATGTCAATGCTTCCTATCACCATTATTCTGCGTGTTCGTTGGTCATTTAAAAATCCTGCTCTTTTGGAGGGACTTTCTTACTCTTTTCACATGAGCATCTCCTAAACTCCTTACATTTGCAGGTGCAGATGTCAAACAAAGTGCATTTTGAAGAGTTTTCAAATTCTTCAAGCTGATTTTTGTACTTAGGCTGATCCTTGCATGACTTGTATGGCTTTAATAAGGACCTGTATTTATCATGGTACACTCGCATCATCTGTAAAACGCGTGTATGTGAAACTATTGGCAAAGAGGCCTTCTTCCAAATATTTTCTACCTCTTTGGAAACTGCCTCAACATGAGTCTCAACATGACTCAGTTACTCTAAATTGTGTTAACTTCAGGTCTCTTGTGGCAGCTGAAGATATTAAGCATATGAAAAGGCATTTTTACAAAACGAATTCCTATCATTTAAGAATCTTAATCAAACTATTAGATAATTCTAAGATAAAATTTTATAATAGTTTGACAAACCTAAAATAGAAGCATTTTTTTCCTTTTTACACAAAATTGTGTTAACTTTAGCCCACTGGTGGCAGCTGAAAATTTTAAACAAATGAACTCATATTTTGGCAGGCATATTTTG
Source organism: Bathynomus jamesi (assembly GCA_023014485.1). Taxonomy (NCBI): domain Eukaryota; kingdom Metazoa; phylum Arthropoda; class Malacostraca; order Isopoda; family Cirolanidae; genus Bathynomus; species Bathynomus jamesi. The sequence continues at coordinate 1,025,858 of JAJOZX010000413.1, read as the reverse complement.
TCCACTAAATGCAACTTCTAATCACTATTAGAACTTCATACTAGAAAAAAAGTATTTTTCGCTCCACCCTAATGGTTGAAGTGGGTTACTGAGAAGTTGAGGCTTTGGATGATGATGCTGTAGAGGTGGATGGTGATCGGCTGGCTGGTTTAAAGAACTTGTCTATTGTGGTTTGCTTTGCTGCACATTTGAGTTCTTTCATTTTCGTCTCATAGGGAAGAGCGCTTGATAGGATTCCATTGTAAACTTTAAAAGCTCTGTCTTGCAATGGATCTTTATCAGTGATCTTCTTAATGAGGTCTATATAATAAAACTTGTTTAAGATCATTCCTGGTAAGATCTTTTGGCTCATCTTCAGTTGCTTGGTTAGGGTCCGAATCTTCTGAAGCGGCTTCCTCATCAAAGTTTAAAATGTCATCTTCAGTCATAACTTCACCGTGTGGTTCTAAAAGGTCATCTATCATGTCAGAGGAAAGTTCGAAGCCAAGGTTACCTCCAACTTCTACAATTTCTGCATTTAATTTCTCTGGAGAGAGATTGTTAGGAAAGCCTTCAAAATCTGGAACTGGACGATTTGGCCATAGGTCATTCCATGCTGCCCACAGTGACTTTTCTCTAACTTTCTCCCAAGCTGCAGCAATGTTTGTCACAGCATTTTTTACATTGTACAGTCACCATTTTTATAAGAACATCATCACAAATTTTTAAACTTTTAACTGATCCTGATGTAGCTTTAGCTGCTTGTTTATATTTTTCTTTGCTTTTCAAAATTGAGTCCACAGTCGACCATGATAAACTAAACATTTTTGATATTTCACTAGTTTTTAAATCTTTCTCACATTCAGAAATAATCTTTAGTTTAGTCTCCAAATCAGTGACATTTTTGGTCCTTTTATTACTAGATTGACTAACACTATCTACTTTATGTTTTGGAGCCATTTTGACTAAACACTCTAGACCAAAAACTGTTATTTTTTCAAAATGATATCTGAAAAATACAGGATAAAATTAAAGCAGATTAAATCAAACTAAATATGTTGCTAATAAACAATAATAATAATACAGAAAATCAAAATCATGAATATGTGGATTTTCGGTCAAAAATCACGAACTTTGAAATTTTTGGTATAAAAAAGGATGATCACGACTATGCGGAATCACGAAGTTTGAGTCTCTCAAACTTTGGAACCCCACTGTATAAATAAATAAAAAAATTATAAATATAAGAAGTACCTATCATTAAATACTTACGCTTCTTCACTGGAGTCACAGCAAGACTTTCTAGAACTTGAGAAACCTCTTCTTTGGCATTACTTGATATACTTAGATCATATTCATCACTTTCTGAAATAACATTCTCAGAAGACTGATTGTGATCAGACTCTTCACTTTGTGATGTTGATAGCAACTCTGGTCTCTGGGTCAATAATTTTCTACAGTTGCTACATCATACAGTATTCCTTTGTAGTTTCCATTTACATTGATCATAAAGTGATTGGCTGATGGTTCTTATATCCATGTGTATCTTTTTCTTATGTTTTTGTAAAGGATCATCACAGTATCTAACCATTTTTCATTACTAAAAATACACAATTGTAAATCTCAAAAATAAGATATGATTTGACTCAAAATAAGCACATCTGTAATAAAAATAAGCATAATTAACAAACATTTGAGAGAGAGACTGCGTGAATGAGTTATACATAGGATGTAAATATATCATTTGTAGTTCTCTGTTTTAGTCTCCATAAAAACGTCAAAATTTCAATGTACAAATGTCAATGTACATATTTTTTCAATAATTTTTAAAATATCTTGCAACTTGATACCCACATTTTTTATTGTGTGTATCTTTTAACAATTAATAGAAGTTTAATAAATGAAAATTTTTTTTTGGGATTTCACTGTCTAGTGGGGGTGGGGGTTAAAAATAAAACGGGGGGGGGGGGGGGTTCATTATTGTTCTACACATTTGAATGTGGTGTCATTTAATAGATCTCTCCATGCTGATTCTAAAAATGTATAGTTTTATAGGTCTACAACAAGATGTTTGGGAGTTATTGGCCATTAAAGTTAGGTGGTAAAGTGGGGGCCCATATCTCAAAAACTATGGGTCCTAGAACTTTTTTATTTGAACCAGTGAAATCAGCACCCGGAAGAACCCCATATGTCAATTTTCATTAAAATCTGGGTTGGAGTGGTGACAAATTTTTTAATTTTTGGGTGATTTGTCCTGGAATGCCCCATATAGACTAGAGCCTTTTAGAAGGAAATAATAGGGAAGGTAACTTCTTCATTGACTGCTATAATGATTTTCTATGTAATTTGTTGACAAACCAACTAGGGATCAAGTAATCTTAGATCTTGTTCTTTCCACTGATCATGAACTTAGTGGGGATGCACCAGATATCTGGCAGATATCTGGTATCTAGCCTATTCAGCCAACTTTTGCTATCTGACCCAGATAGCTGGATGTTTTAAGTCTGGATTGGTATTAATGAAAAGTAGTTACATATGTGTTGTGACTGTAGGGTGTTCCAAAAGCAATTTGATGCAAATTTCACAATATAGGAAAAACTTATTTTAACCCTCAATTTATATGTTTGTCATCAGTGATTAGTATATACAGGCCTAACAGCAATAAAAACTAAAACAATAGAGTTGATAAAATGGAACTAAATCTGTCTAAGGGGTAATTCCAGGACAGACCCCTTCCAATTTTCTGATAATTTGTTGTATAGCATTGTCTATACCAAACAACCCAAAATTTCAAGTTTCAGATTGATCAGACTTACGGTTCAAAAGTTATGGCCCTTCCAACTTTGGGGGATTCTCAGGGACCCCTAAATTTCAAGTTACCATATCTTAGCCGTAATTGAGATAGAAGAATGATTCAAATTGCATTTGAAAGGTAATTTGTCAAATATTAACCCTTTCATACCTGATTTTCATTTACTTTTCATGCCACAAAAAACACTTGTGTTATATCTCCAGAATGACTAAAATCTAATAAAATTTGATGGTCTCATTTGCGCCCATACGGCATGAAAGGGTTAAATGAGTGTAGACATGGATAGCAGCTTAGTTGAGGAGTAAAAAGTTGGGACAATTTGTATTGTTAAAGCGGGGTTTAACCCCCACTTCGGTGGATTTTTAAAAACAATTTCATATATTAAGCCCAAACTCTATCTGTATAAATGACATTTAAGAAATTGCTGTGTATTTAGGTGTAAACAATATGTTTTGAGATTTGAATAGTGATAACTTCACTGAAAAAATCAAATTTCTTGCAAATTGTCAAATATAAAATTATTTTACCCTTTTCTTATTCAACTATGCAGCAATGTATTTTATACATATGTCTATGTAAGTATATAAAGCATACAAAATATATAAATAAGTAGAGATAGTCTATTCAAAAGCTATTTAAAAATACCTACATTAATTAATAAAGATAGCCTGAATCAAAAACTAACACAACTAGTGTTAAATACCATTGAGTAATCAAAGGAAGTGTGCTTAGGAAGCAAAGTGTTCTGTTCTCTTGTTTATTGTGTACATGAGTCTAGAGTAAAGGCTTTCTATGAAGATGATGAAGTAAGTCAGATATGTGCAGGGAAATTTGTGTGTGTGAGTATAAGAAATAAAGATGGTGAAAAGGAGTACAAACAAAAATGTCTCTTACTAGGTAATTTGAAAGAACTGTATGCAAAATATAAGGGAACTGATGATAGTGTTGGCTATTCATCATTTGTAAATTTAAGACCTATCACCAAAATCCTAAACTCATGGTGTCAGTAATTGGCCAGAAAAGCTTTACATACCATACCCTTATGGAAAAAAGTGTTTGTGACATCACTAATTCTAACTGTATGTTATATAGATGTCTAAAATGTCCTGGTATTATTGGTGTAGCAAACATTTTGAATACCTTGTCAATATTGATAGATAGAGATACAGTACAATATGTTCAATGGGACTACTACAGACCAGTCACTTTTGCAAAGCAATACAGCAGGGTTTGGTTGATTTAAATCAGTATATGAATAAAAATAAAAAAGTGATGAAACACAAAAACTACTAATTAATCACTACAGTATTAGGTAATACCGTACATAAAGAATAGTAATGAACTTTGCTGTTTATTTTTCAATAAAACAAGGTTATAGAATTTACTTATAGCTCTATTGATTATTGTGACAAATTAAGATAACTGTGTTAATCTTTCTTTTAAACTATTGTGTGCAATCCCTTCATTTATGTGGTGCACACCCTTTTCCGATTGCACTTATTTCATATGCGTGTGGTTTGTTTATTTCAGGATGATTCTGCCTATCCACTCAGATGGCCTTTCAATTTTATATGCGTAGGTTCCCTCGGCTTACTTGAAGCCCACTTTGAATTTCAAACTTTCAATGTTAATTTACCCTCAACTTACAAGAGAGGCCTATTGCAAGGTAGCATAGAAACAACACACACCCTCTTATAAAGTTTATTTAATTTCACTCCAATTAAGACATAAATTGAAAGAAATATGTGGATGTGCGATTACAAATTTTGTTTAAAAAATCAAATTCTTAATTCAAAGAAAATGTTTGCAAGTATTTAAGTCTCAAAAAACCATTTATACAGAGGTTTTTTTTTATTTGCATGTAACTTTAAAAACAGCACTAAATTCCAATTTCATAATCTAAGGAGTTGTTGTTTACAAAAATAGTTTACTTCAAAAATTTGGGAAATTTACTCTCAACAGTTCTGCGCGAGTTCTGCAGATTTTTTCAGGAAAAAAGTCTGTTGAATAAATTAGATTACTTCTTGCAATAACTGAATGGTCATGCACTAACTTCCCAAGTTTCACAGGAACTAACTTCAACACAAGATATTTACTCTTCCCTGAGGAAACCTAATATGTCGCAAACTTAAAGTTTAACATTTAATTTGAACAAAATGAAATTAAATGAAATTTCACAAAATTCTTTTTTTCCGGTCGCTAACAATAAAGCGTAAACAAAGGAAATTCAGATTTTAGAACAACTTGAGACAATTTCAAATCAACTTTAAATTTTTCAAACATGTCACAGATTTTAAGGAGTTATTCTTACAAGCCACTTTTAACTTTCAGAGACTGATCTACAACTAACTTAGAAATCTAAGTTACACCTTAAAATTTCAAGGACTCCGCCTTACAATATTCTGAATGACCTATCAAAAACATTTTCATTACATAAGGTCGTCCCTACGAAAGCTTTCATCCATACATAAGGACAGAAGGAGCTTCTCTTTTTCCTCAGTGAGTGTTACAAGAATCATTGTCATTTGATTGGATATTGACATTCCTTTCCAAAATAAAGCTCCTCCTTTTCCTTAAAATCAACTTAAAATAAAGTTCTTTCTTCGAAGCCACTTGGTTTCTCAAATTTATGACCAACATCATGGTCCAATTTAACAAGTTGATTCAAAGTCTGTTTCCCAAAAGTTTAACCACGAAGCGAAAACAAACCATTTTACATCTAAACCTGGCCAGCTTGTTTTCCCTTTTCTTTGAAGCTAGGGCTGCTCCTCGACCCTACCATAAATCTCTACCACAAGGCTGTTCTGGGTTATACCATTAATGTGAGAACACAAAAATAAAAATTGAATGAACGTTAAACAATCTGAAACATTTTTATTTTTTAACCCTGTAACAAGAAACCTATTGATATTCTTCAATAACCATACTCTAAACTACTTTGCTTTAGAGATTGAAACAACAGAATCTTAAAACTAAAATTTCTGTTCCTCTTTTCGTAAGAGATTTTGGCACACAAATTTGCTGTCACAACATCCCTCCCCTCCTCTAATTTTGCACTCTCATGCAAATGTTCTTAACTAGCGGTGGTTATCATCACTAGATTCACAATTTTCACTACTTTCCTTTCATTTGTCACCTTTATTGGGACACTAACACTGGCACATTTAATTTTAATTATTCTTGGTTTCTTCATAGTGTACTTGAGGTCTGGGCCTAAGAGCATATGGATGCTTGAATGGCCCTGTGAAAGTAGCCTGTCTGCTTTGTTCGGGGAACCCTTTTCCCACAAGGTCCCCATGAGGAAGTAGTTCGGAAGCACCAGGCGGTTCCTGTCCACCACTCGGTCCTGCTAGTAGGTGGGAAGTGCACTCTGGTTCACCTCCAGTAGTCAATGTTTCTCCGTTTCCTGGGCAAGGCTCTCTGGGAGGAAGTAGTTCGGAAGTGCCCGGTGGTTCCTGTTCTGCCACTCGGTCCTGCCAGTAGGCAGGAAGCGCACTCCGTCTCACTTCACTGTGTTGATGTTTCTCCAGTGCCAAGGGTGAATCTCCAAAGAGGAGGGGCAGTGACCCTTCCCCCATCTCATCCCCTGCACCATCCACCCTGCCTCGTTGCTCGATGTCCCCTGAGGCATCGATGCTATGGCGGATGTGGTTCCGATGGATTGTTATCTCCTGACTTGGTTGTCTTCCTGTGGTTGAGTAGGAAATTTTCTAAGGACCATCCAAGGACAATGAGGTCATCCAGGTCACTCCATACTTCTTTATCCAGTTGCTCCCAAAAAATAAAATTCATTACTCTTTGGAACACTGGTGGACTATTGGACAACCCAATTGGGACCCCCCTGAACTTGAAATGACCACTTCCCATTGAAAAGGCAGTTTTCGAGATGCTGTCCTTGATGCACCACACTTCTTTTTTCCTTTTAATCGCCTCTACTTTGGACTGCTGGGGTCACTCTTTGTTCCTAGTGACCACTTGGTCCCGGTACTCTACCTGTGATGGTATGGTAGGAATTAATCTTGTCTTTCCCTCTTCAGTCTTCTTCTTTTGAGAGCAATGGACATCTGTGAACATGAGTCTTGAGGCATGTCAATCTCTTCTTGGTCACTTGGGGAATCTTGACTATTTTTTGCAGTGACCCTTGTTCCACTTTTTTCGGGCGAGGACTTCAATGGCTGTTCTGACTAACCTCCCCATTCTCTTTGCCTCAACCACCATGCCGATGTCATCTTGTCTTGAAGGTAGTACTCGTCAGTCGCCACTTTTATTTCTCAAGAGTAACTTTACTGCCTCCTTGGAAAGTGTTAACTTCCTGTTGAGAGTTCTGCTCTGTGATACTTGCAAATCACATTGAGCCTCACTGCATATCCCTTGCAGTGGAGAGTAGATGTCCAGGGGAAACCACATCCCCAAATTTTTCTTTGGTGTCTATTCCCTTATCTTTTAAATTCCCTTTGGGATTCTGCTCGACAACTTTTCCAACTATCCTCGAGCCTCACTGCATATCCCACGCAGCAGAGAATAGACATCCATGGGTTTCATTCTGACCCTCCTTATCAGAATCATGCTGGTTTCTTTATTCTGTCCACTCCCATTCCTGGTCTGGTTACCTCTTCATTCAGTGACGACTTTTCTTTTCCAAGTTACCCTTGTTTCATCTTCATATTCTCCAAAACAACATGCCTATAGTCAAGTTTTGCAGAGCCTCTGGAATTATACAGACACAAAAGAATTCTTCAACACCCTTTTCCGTAGTCGAACTTAATTCTACTCCTTTACATGAATGGGTGGGTCCTGTGCAACTGTGTACTGAGAAGTTGGAAACTGTCCAAAGAAGGCTTCCGATGTTCTTGTGCATAGCTTATGTCAATGTGATTGAAGCTCCACCATCACCCAGCTTGGTGGAAGCTTGTTGAGCGATGAATACTGGTAGGGTGATCAGTCCTAGCCAATGACTCTCTGCTACTTCCTCTGAAGCTATTCAGGAGGCTTCCCCTTCCAATCCTGCTGAATATTTGCTCGAGGGCACACCTCTTCCCAATGTCCCATTTGCTGACAAATCTTGCACTGGCTCCGGCCACTTTCTTCCATTGCTTCCTCTTTGGAGTCAGTCTTCGTTTGACTTGGTTTGTTTTCGCTTCTGTTTTTTCATGGGGTTGTCATAACATTCTTGAGTTGTGTTATTCCTCCTGTGACAAGTGTCACATTTCTTCCTTCTGGGCTCTCCTCTTTTGATGGACTTTTCTCCGACATTCACCTCCACATCCTTGATGTTGTCCTCCTTTATGGCAGTGGCTATTCTTTCTTCTGGATGTTGTGAGTTGTAGTTCCAGGATGTGGGAGGATTTTGCAGTTTCTGCAGTCTTTGGCCTCTGTCTTGTGGCATTTCTTCTCTTAGGACATCTTCATCTCTTAGTCCTAAGCTTGGGTTGTTTACCGAAAACTTGATTGATTCCATCCAATATTCCTGAAAGGATGTTTCTTTGATGAAATTACGAGCATACTCCGGCAGAATGGACTTGAATGCATCCTTAAGTATACCATCTTTAATATGTCTCCTTATAGGATTAGCCTGAACCAAGGCATTACCTGAACTTAATAATCTTGTGGCATTGTGGCAAACATGTTGAGTGTCTCACCTTTTTCCCTCCTGGTGGTGTTTGGGCTGGTTCCTAGATTCTCTTGTGCCCATTCACCCATAAATGTCAGTGAACTTCTTTCCAATATGTGTCCAAAGGTCGTTTGCTCAGAACCCTTTACTGCCTGTGGGAAATTCAGGATATAAGGTGGAGGGTGGTGTTCTAATGAACCTGGTCTCCACTCAACCCTTTCCTGCGTCAAAAATTATTCTTCTGTAATGGGAGGAACTAGAGATATTCTCCTGGGACGAACCCCCGACCTGCAGTTGTCCCAATACTCCAGCTGTGGAGTAGTCATCACAAGGTCTTCCAGTTTCGACCCTCTTTGGTTTATTTCTTCCTCTAATTCTGTGCATTCTTTTAGTAACCGATTAGTTTTGGAAAACTTTATCCTTTTTAAATTTTCCAAACTTTCTGTACTCATCTCTTCCAAGTTGTTTGGTTCGGTATCACTAATGTCACTTGCACTCTCTTTCCCGTTCTTTCTATCCAAGCTCTTTACTGACATCGTGTAGCTTATTTATTTATTTTAAAAATGTTTACCACTGTTAGCAACACTTTTCACTGTTCCCAATATTTTCTACGTTAGTGCTTTACTCTGCACCAAACTTTATTTTAACAAATCACTGTTCCCATATTTTCTACCTTAGTGCTTTTCATCACGCAAATTTATTTTAACAGAAGTCACACTTGTGCTACTAATACCTTGCAATAGAATCCCACTTCTCTGACACCATTTATGTTGTGTGCAATCCCTTCATTTATGTGGTGCACACCCTTTTCTGATTGCACTTATTTCATACACACATGGTTCGTTTATTTCAGGATGACTCTGCCTATCCACTCTGATGGCCTTTCAATTTTATATGCGTAGGTTCCCTCAGCTTACTTGAAGCCCACTTTGAATTTCAAACTTTCAATGTTAATTTACCCTCAGCTTACAAAAGAGGCCTATTGCAAGGTACCATAGAAACGACACACTCCCTCTTATAAAGTTTATTTAATTTCACTCCAATTACTACATAAATTGAAAGAAATATGCGGATGTGCGATTACAAATTTTGTTTAAAAAATCAAATTCTTAATTCAAAGAAAATGTTTGCAAGTATTTAAGTCACAAAAAACCATTTATACAGAGGGTTTTTTATTTGTGTGTAACTTTAAAAACAGCACTAAATTCCAATTTCATAATCTAAGGAGTAGTTTACAAAAATGGTTTACTTACAAAAATTTGGGAAATTTACTCTCAACAGTTCTGCGCGAGTTCTGCAGATTTTTCCAGGAAAAAAGTCTGTCAAATAAATTAGATTACTTCTCATAATAACTGAGTGGTCATGCACTAACTTCCCAGGTTTCCACGGGAACCAACTTCAACACAAGATATTTACTCTTCCCTGAGGAAACCTAATATGTCACAAACTTAAAGTTTAACATTTAATTTGAACAAAATTAAATTAAATGAAATTTCACAAAATTCTTTTTTTTCTGGTTGCTAATAATAAAGCTGTTACACACAAGTTCGCGTAAACAAAGGAAATTCAGATTTTAGAACAACTTGAGACAATTTCAAATCAACTTATAAATTTTTCAAACATGTCACAGATTTTAAGGAGTTATTCTTACAAGCCACTTTTAACTTTCAGAGACTGATCTACAACTAACTTAGAAATCTAAGTTACACCTTAAAATTTCAAGGACTCCACCTTACAATATTCTGAATGACCTATCAAAAACATTTTCATTACATAAGGTCATCCCTACGAAAGCTTTCATCCATACATAAGGACAGAAGGAGCTTCTCTTTTTCCTCAGTGAGTGTTACAAGAATCATTGTCCTTTGATTGGATATTGACATTCCTTTCCAAAATGAAGCTCCTCCTTTTCCTTAAAATCAACTTAAAATAAAGTTCTTTCTTCAAAGCCACTTGGTTTCTCAAATTTATGACCAATTTATGGTCCAATTTAACAAGTGGATTCGAAGTCTGTTTTCCAAAAGTTTAACCATGAAGCGAAGAGCAAACAAACCATTTTACATCTGAACCTGGCCAGCTTGTTCTCCCTTCTTTTTGAAGTTAGGGCCACTCCTCAACCCTACCATAAATCTCTACCGCAAGGCTGTTCTGGGTTATACCATTAACGTGAGAACACAAAAATAAAAATTGAACGAACATTAAACAATCTGAAGCATTTTTATTTTTTAACCCTGTAACAAGAAACCTATTGATATTCTTCAATAACCATAATCTAAACTACTTTGCTTTAGAGATTGAAACAACAAATTATTTCTATAAAGCATCAATAATTAATTTCAATTTTTATTCTACTGGTTTGATATAAAACAAATATTTCATTTCTAGAAGAAATTTAAGGTCATCTATCTGGTCATGATAGTTTAATTTGCTGATCCAAAGCAAAGAATTATGGAGTTAAAACTTAACCCTTTGAGGACGATGGGACATATTTGTCCCAATGGAAATAATAATATAAATTGTACAATGATGCAATGTTTCTACAAATACATCTACATGTTTATACAGGTATCGTTTAGTTGTCGGAAAATTAACCCCAAAATGGGTCATTTAAGTGACTATGGTTACTAATATCTAATTGTAAATAACAATAAAACTTAAAAGTTTAAGTTCAAAGAAACGTATACTGGTTGTCAAAGGGTTAAATAAAAAATATACTACTCAAAAGAATTTAAGGGTCAAAGGAAATTTTTTGATCATTTTTGTAAGTATGTCTTTTTAAGCCAGATAGGGTTAGAATATCCCCCTTTGGGTTGTCATTTGGACTATAGACATCACGTTATCATGGGACATGCAATCATTGCACTTATCTTTCGAAACTTTTTAAGTTAACCCAGATTTCCTTTTCATAGATTTGAAGCACGAACTTAGTCAGACTAAACTGACAAACTGCCTCGAAACACCCATTGTGACACCTCATGCACCATTTGCACGTGTTTTGCATGAGTGTCATTCCATGCATGCCAATTTTAGCAATAAAAGGGCTGAGCATTTTCCATTCATCATCACTTGAAATTTGAAGATGGTTCGACGACAACTCAGCATCCAAGACAGGGGAAGGGCCATTGGCTGGCTACAAGATGGACAAACTCAGAGAACTGTGGCTCAGTGTCTAAATGTAAGCCGAAGCATTATCGGCAGACTCTGGCAGAGGTTCAGGACAACTAATGCTGTTCAGAATCGCCCCCGTTCTGGAAGACCCCGATCAACAACAGCACGAGAAGACCGCTTCCTGATGATAATGGCATTGCGACAGCGCTTTGTGACCGCACGGCATCTTCAGGATCAACTCAGAGCTGCCAGAGGCACCAACATGTCCGACCAGACCATTAGGAATCGTCTGCGAGACCGAGGTTTGCGATGCCGGCGTCCTGCAGTCCGACCACCGCTACTTGACCATCACAGAAGGGCTTGCTGAGATTGGTGCAGACGTCATATCTGGTGGAACTGTGGTCAGTGGGCAGAGACAATGTTCACAGATGAGTCACGCTTCTCGCTCCAGTTCAATGATGGCCGGGCTCGAGTTTATCGTCGTCAAGGAGAGAGATCTGCTGATGTCAACGTTGCTCAACATCTACCATTTGGAGGAGGAAGTATGATGGTGTGGGCGGGGATATCCATGAACCACAGAACCCCTCTGTACGTCATCAATGGAAATTTGACTGGTCAGCGTTATCTCAATGAGATTGTTCAACCTCTGGTAATTCCACTTCTGCAGTGGATTGGACCAGGAGCTTGGTTCCAGGACGACAACGAAAGACCTCATCGTGCCAGGGTGGTGACCGACTTCCTGCAGGAGCAGAACGTTCAGCACATGGATTGGCCTGCATATTCACCCGACTTGTCACCCATTGAGCATGCGTGGGATGAACTAGGGTGGCAAGTTCAATCACATCACGTCCCTGCCATCAACCTCCGGCATCTGGCTCAGCGATTAGTCGCAGAATGGCAAGCGATCCCTTAACGTTATTTCCAACGCCTGATGAACAGCATGCGCCAACATTGTCAAGAATGTGTGAATGCTAATGGTGGCTACACCAGTTACTGAAGCTTCTGCGACTTGTGTGAATATCATTTTGGGGGGTGCATGACTTTTTCTCATCAGGGTAATAAACTAGTCTAATCAAAAGTTTTTGTTTTGTGTTTTCTGTTCTTGAGCCATCAAAGAATTATTTTGTCATTAGTCATCACCATTTTAGTTCGTTAGCTTATATTTATATGCACAAATATTTTTGACCCTTAACTTCTTTTGAGTAGTATATATATATATATATATATATATATATATATACACACTTCTAAATTACAAATGAAAAGTACAGTATAGCTCTTGACCCCTAATGCTAATTGAAAGTGTTGAAAAGGAATACTAATTTTGCAGCTCAAATTAAATAAATTGATTTTATACAGTGTAGTGTAGCTTATTAAATGTATAGCAAAAACATTTTTTTTTTTTTTTTTGAAGATATTGCCATTTTATCCTAATTAGAAATTGGATCTATGTTATAAAAATAAGAAAAGAAAAACAGAGAGGTGTAACATCTTTATCATTCCATATACAGTACTGTCATACCTCTTTTAATGGACAAGATACATTCTAGAGGCTTGTCCACTAAGCAAAAAATGCGTTAGTAGAGGTCATTATAACATGGTGCTTAAATGGATGGAGATGGGTTCTTGCTTAATAGCAAAATCAGTCGAAATGATAAATAAATGCCTTTAAATACTATTATTTTCTTACAGAATGACTAAATACCAGTAATGATTAAATGTGCCAAAATAGGTCTTAAACATTAGAAAAAAGTTGGTTAGAAATATGTATGTGATTTTCCACTGCTGTCTCCATATGGAAAGTAAACGTTAAGCAGCAAGCAAATGGCTCCAGTGCAATGATACAGTAGACTTGTGATAATTTGCGAGTTAGGGACCTATAGAAATTATAGTTTAATGTATTTAAATGGGAAAAATTAGTTTGGTTCCAGAGGCCAAAGAATACACCCCAAAATAATCAAAATACACTTTAATATCTAGAAATATGTACATCAATTAGCCTTGAAAAATGAGGTAACTTTCGTTTGCTGGCTTGTGTGATGCTCTCAATCACTCCCAATGCCTTCTCCATGGTGAGTTTCTTTGCTTCATTCATGTAGGACATTAACATCTGCAGGTCCACTATGGACCAGTCACTCTTCTGCCTCACCTGCTTCTTCTTCTTCCTCTTGCCTCTGAATTTTCTGCCATCTGGAGCACTTCCTCAGCAGTAAGACGCTCATTCATGGTGGTGATGAGCTCTGAATTCATCATCATCTTTCGACATCTCTTAGCCAGATGTGGAATTATAAATCTGAACTTGAGCATAAATTATGAAATTATGGCGTACATTATCGAAAAAAGGGACTTAATTAGGTCATCACAAATTAGAAAAATCTAAATATAAAATGAATTATCGTGAGTCTACTGTAATAAAACAACAAAAATGGCTACCGTGATCAGTATGGTTTACCACTGCTGCCTCACTCCTACTGCGCACCTACACCTTCCTGGCAGTGGTGGAAGACGAGAGAGAGCAGCTACTCCTGGGAAGATGGGCCAGGTTGTGGCCCAGCCTCCTCCTTTACAAAGAAGGCATCAAGGGTTGACTGTCTTGCCTTCCATTTCTTCTCCTGAAGCATCTCTTCATAGAGAGCAAATTCATTTTAAGATGTTTCTCTTCACTCCTCTGCTTTGCTCCATATCAGGGTCATTTTCAATAATGAGTTCAAGGGCATTACACAACATCTGGTAGGAATCACTTAAAATCTTTTTACTGAGGAATTTTTCTGGCTCAGTAGGCTATCTTCTGCATCTTCGACCTCTTCACTAGGATGGTGTTCATCCAGCTTCTGCAGCTCCTCATTTATTAAACTACTCTCGTGTGATGTCAGCAGCAGCTCATTTATTAAGCTACTCTCGTGTGATGCCAGCAGCTCCTCCACATTGACATTTACATCATCAAGTCCAGCTTGATTGGCTAGCTGGACAATGTCCCGAGTCATATGTTCTTCCACATCAGTGCCTCTAAAGTCATTACAGACACTTGGCAACACATTTCTTCCCATGCACTGCTAATGTTTTCAATAACCATCTTAATATTAAATTTTTTCCAAAATTTGGTGATTGACTGTTGGTTGGGACCATCCTTTGCATGGAACAGTTGCCTGAAAATGCAGTAGAGGTAATATTTTTTAAAGGTGGCAATGACTCCTTGGTTCATTTGCTGGATAAGGGAAGTCGCGTTAGGTGGTAGGAACACAACCTCCACAGGTAGGACTGTCCTTAAGCTGTCTAGGTGCTGTAGGTGGTCAGGAGCATTATTCATCACCAACAGAGCTTTGGGTTTGAGGTTTTTCTCCTCACAGTACCACTTTATAGCAAGGCAAAAATAGGAGGTAAACCACTGCTGGAAGAGTTCCCTTGTCACCCAGGCCTTCTTGTTTGCCCACCAAACAACAGTGTAGTACGGTAATTAATTCCTTGAAGGGCTCATTCCTTCATTTATATTTCATTATTTACTTTTCTTTTTATTCCATTTCTCTTTATCTTTCCTCATTCTCTTTACACTTATTTCACTCTTTCGCTGTACTTTATAAATACGGGTAGCATGACCGAGTGGAAGGCCGCTATAATTCAAACAATGCAAGGGAGATTGGGAGGTTAATTTATATGTGTATTAACATTCTACTAACTTTTATTTATGCTGAAACGCTTTAGATAAATGGGGTAATGCGAGGGGGAAATTAACATTAACATTCTAAGTTGGAGAGAGATATGAAATATATACTATTCTAAGTTCACAACAACATCTTAACACCAAAAAAACACCTTCTTAAACCCAAGGCCATTCGATGACTGCCCCTTTTTGGGCATTTCTCTCTCTTGTCCCACTTGGGCCAATTCTTAGTGTTGCCAACTCGTATTTTATAATTTTAATACAACCATTTTTATTTCTTATTTAATAAAACTTAATTGAACATTATTAAATTTATAAACAAACATTTAATTCTTAATTAGACATTACTACAACAGGCATGTGCTCTTTTGACAAGCCCTTAAGTGCTCACAGGGTCTCAGACTGGTACATGAACGTAGGCTTGAGTTTAAAATCCCTGACGCATTGCCACCCAGCAGAAGTGTCAGTCGGTCCTTTGCTGCTTTGAAACTGGATGAATGTGCAAGATGGCATTCATTTCCCGTATGAGCCTGTCTCATCCACATTAAAAACAAACTCTGGTGGGTAGTTGCTTTGCTGGATGATCTGTTTAAATGTGTTGGGGTAATCATGGGTAGCCTGTTCATTAGGGTGTATCAGCCTATAAGGGGTGAAATTTCGAACTTCGGATATTGATTCGGCCCTATGATATTATGGTTACAATCCCCAACAAACCTTCAGTGTCCACGTTTTAAGCTGTTCTGACAATATTTAGTGGGTCCACCTCGAAGATGAAAATTTGACAATTGTGGAATTTTATGGTTTGACTAGAAAATCTTATGTGTAAGCGTTGTAGATTTTGTTTGAAAAAAAAATTGTAAATATAGTTAGTTTTAGGCAAGTTTTAGCCGCAATTCATGAAATTATCTGTCTTTTTAGACTTTTTTTTGTATTATTCTGAGAATCATGAAGTGAGTTACCAGGATGTGGGACGAGGACCCAACTTGCCAAGCATCCCACCGACCACCTCCACCTATTAAAAATGGTATTTCATGATAAAATACTTGTAAAAATTGATTTATTGCTTATTGATATCTTAATTCTTCTTCTTTGTCCTTTTTTCTTCTAAAACAGATGATAAAGAAGCTTGTCTCTTTCTCAGATTAGGAGTGGCTTTTCTGTCAGCTTCTACAACTTGGAGAACATTTTGAAGATGTTCTTCAGTCCTTGCAGCCTCATAAAAGTCACTGCATAGTTTTACTGCCCTCTCAGAGCCATCATTTATGACGTTTATAGCCAAAAGTTTTTCTTTGGAAGATATAAATGATGCTGTTGTTTTCCATTCAACAATCTCAACCATTAAAAAATCATAGTCTAACTGTAGTGAAGAGAATATGAACCATGAGTTTTTGTCAACCAAGTCAGCTAGTGTGGTTTCCGATCGTAGATTGGTAGGGAAATTAGGCTTTCCAAAACTAGATCCATGTCTACCTTCTGGAACCACTGTCTCAATCTTGTGTGGTTTATAGGAAAGTAGATGGTTTGTTATAGCACGAAGTTCATTTTTTGGAACCAAATCGCTGAATAATACAAGAGGAATCATCTCTGATGAAAGGTACCAGAGATGACGTTTCAAAGATGTTAGAGCACTTTTTGCTATTTGCTTGTTTACTTCCTCATATCTAAGAAGCTTTTTGTAAAGCTGCAAATCGTGCCATGGTACATCAAAAACTGAAGAGCAGGTCATCCACCATGGGTAGTAAATCAGTGAAATGAAGGTTGCAAAGTCTCTCAGTTTCAGAATTTGTTGCTTGTTTGTGATTGTTACTGAAGGTAGTTTCGAGATATTATCTAGTAATGCAATTTTTAGAGCATATATTGCTTTACTCATCCATCTGGCTCTATGTATAGCACCAGGTTGCTGAAGGGTTATATCCTTATCACTAGGTCCTGCATTTAAGTATAACACAACTAAGTCAGAAAATTGTTTGTAGTCATATCGTGTATGTTGCTTTTCTATATTACTTATTTGAATTGCATAATCAGTCCATTCCTGAAGAATCTCCTGGACAGCTTTGGAGTACTGATTGAAGTAAATTTTTTTCAATTTTTCATCCTTGGAAATCCACTGAAACTTTTCTCGAAATCTGTTAGACATTAATTTCTGGTCCACTCGAAGTTTCTACTTTCATGTCCTGAAACACATGACTCATAATAACTTCACCAACATGATGCCTGCATGCAGACCATAATAAAGGCCGTCCAATCTCTTGCTGGATAGTTATGCATGCAGCGCTCACATGTCCTGTGTTGGTTGCTGTAGTGTGTCAAAAACCAAGTTCACTATTGAATCGGAGCAGTTCCACAATTTCAGTAGCTTCATAACTTCTTCAGTCAAGTTTTTCCCAGATTGGCCACTGCCACCAGCACTAGGATGATATGATGAAATACCAAGTAGTTTGAGATCCATTGAATTTCCAACTGATACGGCTAATCGTTCTTCTGTAACATATTTATCCTGCAGAGTAGAAATTATTTTCGAATCCCAATGAAGAGAGGCCAATTTAGGAGGATTCCAGGATTTTTGAATGGAACTTGAAATTTTTTGGGCTACTTTGCATCTTGCTCTATCAGCTGTAGCATATGAAGTTGCCACTGCCTTAGTGTTACCACCACATTCTTCAACAAAAGCTTTTGTGAATGCAGCCTGTTGTGCCGGAGTCATTTTCATTCTTGATGCCAAAGAAACAAGTTTCGGTCTTTTCAGAATGTCATGAGGAATGATAGCTTGAGTACCTAAACAGACTGTTGACTGTGTGGATTTTCCATCTTTTTCAGCTCCATCATTAGCTTTTGACTCACTCTCAATGGTAGTTGTATCGCTTGTGCTACTGCTTTCTAATTCAACATAACTGCAAGAAGCTTCAGTGTCTCAATTCCTTTTCTTTTCTCGCATTTTCTTTACATTTTTGAAAATTAATGCGCTTCATTTTGGATGCTAAAGTTTGATCATGAGCTCCAAAAGAAGCAATTCTATCCCCTTGCATAGATTGAAGAAATTGTATATCTTCTGGATTACTCACAATTTTTTTGGCATTTTTAATCCACAGTGGAAGTGTCATTTTAAGTTGCATTTCCATATCTTCTAGTCTTGTCTTTGTACTTTGTAGCTCTCTTCTTTTCAATGGAATTTCTCTCAGTTTTGCATTCTTTTCTGACAACGAAATTATTTTCTCACATGCTTTTTTCTCAGTAATCATTGGTATATTGGCTTTATTGTAGAATGGTTGAATTTCTGTTAAAACAATTTTAGCTATATCTCGCTTAGTTCTTCTCTCTTTTAGACCCTGTTGCTGGTGAAATAGGAAACATCTAAGAACTTGTTCACTTGTTGGCAAGCGACATCCTACAATCTTTGCATCATTATTTGTGATGCCAGGACCTAATCCAAATATACAGGGTTTTTTTCATGTTTTTACATCAAATTTATATGTACCACTTGAACAAGTTTTACCACTAGAAGTGGCTTCACTGGCTTTACCACTATTATCCATTATATCATATATCAACTATTATCACCAACATATATAAAAAATTGACCTGTAATAGAAACATAGATTAATATTAAAGTAGTCTACATGCCTGAAAATAAGAAAAAATAGCTATAGGTATTTCATGATGGCAAATGATGTTTATTAATAGTAGCTATGGCTTAAACACAAGCAAACTAAACATACTAGGCCTATAGTACCTTAAGGATCATTCAATTCAATAAAATAAAGGTATATGTGAAAAAAATAATTTAAGGCAATTTATCCCAAAAATTGTCACTTTTGTAAAAGTTTAGGAGCTAGGTGGACCCAGTAGATATTAATCAATTGACCTGAAATTTTGCATGTGAATTTTTTTTAGGGAATGTAACCATAATAACGTAGGGCCAAATCAATTTTTGAAAGTTGCCATTTTTTATGCACCCTACTGTTCATCAGCACTTGCAGCTTTGCCTGTGATACAGATGCTGTGCAGGTTGCTGCGATGTTTAAATTTCTTAAACCGGCCTTGACTGGCCATGAAAGTTTCCATTGAAGATCCTTCACCTTCTTGCTCCTGTAGGTAGGTAAAAAGGCTCCTTGCCTTCTCCATAATGATAAGCTGGCTCAAGGGCATGTGGTGCTGGTTCTGGTCTTCCACCCACATGCTCAGTTGGCTCTCCATCGTTTCCAGCAGCTTATTCCTTGTGCAGGAAACCTTCATTGCAACTAAGTATGTGGTAGACTGGCTGGTTCTTTTTATCTTCTCACTGTTATCGAGTATCATTTTAACAGTAGAGGAAGTCAAGCTAAGCGACTGACCCACATTGACCTGAAGCTCACCTGCCTCAACCCTTCGTATCACTTTTATTTTCACATCCATACTAATGACTTTCTTGGGCACCTTGGCTGGTTTACCAACACACACACTTGCAGGCTGTTTCCCAGATATGATGGGCATAAAATGTTCACAAAACACATGTACATAGCGAATATGAAGAGACCTACTGCGACACAACTGACACAAATTTTGGTGGGCTACTGTATACATTTTGAGACGATTGCTATTTGGCTTAGAGGACATAAACAACAAAGATGGTAGCAGACTTTATCGTTGGTTCTTTTTTACTAATGTTTGATTGATTTTTTTCCTTGAATGGTACTATACTTACTACAGTAAAACCTTCATTATCCAGCAAGCTTGGGGATTAGGCCATTTTGGTTGTCTAAATTTTCCAGTTATCTGAGGGTACCATTAACCTAGGAAAAACCAATGGACAATAATAGTAAAATTCAAATTTTGTCTATACTGCACTGTACACCAATGTCAAACTATATTGTAATCAATATAAACACTATGCTAAATATGTATGGGACAATTGAAACAAGTAAAATTTAGTCTTATTTTATTAAAAATGTTAAGGATGTTCTAGATTTTTCTGGATGGCATTGGAAAGCTTCCGTTTCTAGATTGGTGAATTGTATTGGCCTAATATGAAATTTGCCAGTTTCTAAAGTTTTCCAGATAGTTGATTGCTGGATAGCGCAGGTTTTACTGTATTCTACAATTTTTATTAAATGACTATTTTTTCATGTCTGTTAAATGAAAATCCATTGGCTGTAAGCTTAACCCAAGTGTCACCCTTGGTTTACTTGTACTCACACGGTGCTTATCGCAACAGCTATTACACTCTAGGCCTAGAATAAATCTTAGATATATTCACAAACTGGCACCTTCTGCATATTGCAAAGGTGCAATTTCTTATCCAACCTCGAAGACAACTTGGCTGTTTAAATAACTAATACAATAGTTTGCTTCAATTACTTCATGTTATTAGTGCTACAGGAACTTATAGGAATGAAAAGGCTCTTTTTTGACTTGTTGTTTCAGTGTATCTTGTACTTGGAGAAAAAATCAAATAAATCTGATTTTTTTATTAAAAAAAAAAAAAAACCAACCCTGGCATTAAATGCTTTTGCTGCATTTGAAACATCAATTATCACTTAGCCTAAACAATTGTTGTAGCTAATGCCTTTGTTTCTTACAATGTGTTCTTGAGTTCCTATAATTTAGTTTTTGTTCATTTTCTATACTCTGAAATGAATGTCTGGAATGCAGCCAAATTAGTAAAAATAGTGATTCTGTGGTACAGCTCAGAAAAAGAAGTGACAGTATGGCATACTTTTGCATACTGACCTACTTCAGGCCCTATATATATATATATATAATATATATATATATATATATATATATATATATATATATTATATATATATATATATATACAGGGTGGGCCGTAAGTTTCCATACATAGGAAAAATAAACATTTTTTTATGGACAACCATTTTTATTTATATAATATGCTCTACATGGTTGCCATTGTTTTGAAAACACATTTCAATACGTGTTCCCCACTGTTGATGAACACGCATTAGCACAGTTGACGTTATGCTTGTAATGGCGTTGGTGATACGTTCCTTTAGATGATTTATGTCTCGTATCTTTTCCTGATACACCATGGCCTTCAAGTGCCCCCAAAGATAGAAATCAAGGGGGGTGAGAGATCTGGGGATCTGGGAGGCCACTCCACAGGACCACGCCGACCAATCCAAGCATCCGGAAACTGCTGATCCAAATACCGACGCACGTGAAGACCATAATGAGGTGGAGCTCCATCTTGCTGGAAGTAAACTGGGAAGTTACCTTCCTCGTTTAGCAGGGATGGGAAAATCTCTTCTTGCAACATGTTAAGATACCTTTCGGCACTAAGATTTCCACTGACAAAAATTGGTCCAATAATTCTGTCACCCCATATCCCGGCCCACACCATCACTTTACCGGCACCTTGCATCTTCGTCGGACTCAGCCAGTTAGGGTTAGCATTACTCCAATAACGTATGTTTTGCCGATTAACCTCTCCATTGACGTAAAAATTTGCTTCATCAGTAAACAAGATCTTACAAACGCATATTCTTAGGGTATCTGAAACATAAAACAAACGTTTAATTTTTCCTATGTATGGAAACTTACGGCCCACCCTGTATATATTATATATATATATATATATTATATATATATATATATATATATATTATATATATATATATATATATATATATATATATATATATATATATATATATATATATATATATATATATATATATATATATATATATATATATATACACACACAAGAATTCCTTGTTCATGCACAGTCTGTGTTTAACATATATATATATATATATATAAGGTGTCTCAGAAGTCCTGCATCAAAGGCTTTATTCAGATTTATGAGGTTTATGAAGTAATTAAATTGAATGAAGCTACATTAGCCAATGGTGTCTCAGAAGTCACACCATTGGCTAATGTAGCTTCATTCAATTTAATTATTTTAAGATAGCTTTTTGATTAACTGTATATACTATTAATTTTATTATTTGAACATTATCAAACTATATTGTAATTAAACATCACTTATAAACCATTTTGACTCGTAAACCTTGTAAATCTGAATAAAGCCTATGGTGCATGGCTTCTGAGACACCCTGTGTATATATATATATAAAATTTTTAATAATGAAATGTGTAGTGACACTGTTATTGTGGTAGTCTAAAAGAAAAAATATAAATAATATTGAGGAAAGGACAAAAATAACTTTAAAATTTTAAACTGATATTTGAAGCGAGTGTTTGTAGCTGAGAATGTCATTTGTAGCTAACATTTAACATCTCAGTAGCTGACAAAAAATAGTAGCTCAGATTTCTCAGTATGATGTCCCTTTTATCCATCTTTATTTTTTATTCTCTAAAGTCAATTTGGAGCAAACATGATGATGAAAGTATGTAAATTCTGAAAAGAAGAAAGTAATTTCAATCTAGTAAACTTGCAGCCTTGATTTTTAGGAAATATTTTAAAACCATGCATTTTGATGTAGCCAAGAATTCAGCATTTATCTTATCTAACTTCAGTAAGCTTCATAGTCCCAAGTGGCTTCATGTTGTCCAAATACACACAAAAAGTGCAAGGATAACACAAAGTCACCAGGGCCTTTCTAAGTTATATGTGTCCAAAATGAGAATTTCAGTTAAAACTGTCAGATGCCAGAGTTTTATGGGAAAAATCTCTGCATGGCATCAGAAAATTTTAGCAGATTATGTAATTTGGGCTTTAGATTTGGTGGTCACTTTTGGGATTAGTTGTAGTATTAGATAGGGTATAGTAGACACACATTATTTCACAGTCTGATAGTTCACTTCCTTTATTTCACAGTACCCCTACTCCCAATTTTTTTATATAGTACAGTCAAAACACTATTTCATGGTAATATATAGAATGATATACTGTGAAAACAATATTTTGCTATAATTTTCAGTCCCTCTCTCATGAAATAAGGGTAGCTATACTGTATTTGTTATTTTCTGATTTTCTGCAGGATTTTGAGTCACTTCACTTCTGTCAAACTTCTCATAGCCCTGCTGCAGCTAGTTCTCCATTTGGGTCATTCTCTGTCAGATCAACCAGTGCCTAACACCCTCATCTCTCAGATTTTGCTGAAATTTGGTTTATAGGGAGTTTGTGGGCCCTGAATCCATTTCTGAAATTATAAGGTCAATCCGACCAACGGTTCAAGAGATATGACCTCGGGAAATTTGAGGTAACTTGCGAGGTCACTAACATTTGGCGACCCATAACTTGGGTAATAATGGTCACAATTATATAAAAGTATATATATTTAGAATCAGAAAACGACAAGGAATCCAAATATGCAAGTTTTAGAACTCTAGGTTGAAAAATAAAAAAGTTAAACTGTAACCAAAATTTGAGGTCACGATTTGACCTCTGGGGTATCAAATGAGAATTTTTTTTTTAAATGTAAAAAATGAAGGCATAGGCATTGGCTATTAGAATCAGCAAAAAAAAGTTTGTTTATGTTAGTATTTTTCATGTAACTAACATATAAGTGAACACCATATTCATAAGTTGTGCGTCAATTCTACCTATTTTTTCACACTTAAGCTCATAATTTGACCTATAGAAATTTAAATTACATTTTTTTATAGATATAAAAACAAAGGCAAAAAATGTAAAATTGTATTTCACTGCTAATCTACACTGGCAATAATAGTTATAATGGTGAAAGGGGAAGACCTACTTAGAGGATTCATGTGCTAGCCTAATACAATTTTTGCATGCTCGATGCTCTCATCAATTTCTTTTTGTGGAAAAATGTATTGAATTCTGCTGCCTCCTCTTAGGGTAGGACAACTCATTACAGTTAATATATGATGTCCTGGCACTGCACATGAATCCTTGTTTGATGGATAATAATATGCACTTGATCCTGATGACCCAGAGGGATGTAGAAAGTTCACAGTGAAATCATCAAACTCTTCACAATATTCCTCCACAATTCCATACCAAACTTGCATGTCATAAATGCAGCCAACATACTCTCCTGGTTTGACACATTTTAGGTTACCAAGCATTGCAGGTTCATTAGTAAAATGACTTTTCCTTATTCTTTTCTTTTCTCCAATGCCACTTGAAATGGGATACACCATCAGTTCTTCCTTGTTTAGGAGAACAAATCTATGATATTTCTGAGTTCCAGGAATAGCCCTACTATCCTTGAATTGATGTTCCAACCGTTCTTCTGCATCTTTCAAATCAGCTGTAGTTACAAAGAAAAAATTTATCTTCTTGCTCAAGTTTTCTTCACAAAACTGTGTTCTGGTGTAAGAATTTGCCTCTCTGTAGTTCTCTGCAAACTGGCACAAGCAGTAGCTCTTTTCACTGTTCCTCCAATCCCATCACATGCATTTTTGCCATGGGATGTAGCAAAGAAGTGCCATTCACAAGACAGACCAAAATCCTCTTCATGGTAACAGAGATTTGTGAAGTTGTATCTGTTCTTATATTGGCCAGCACATCCATCTGAGAAATAGTGCACCTTCTTCAATTGTGGGCATCTGAATTTAACATATGTCATAAGCTTCAATATGAATGAGTAACCATTATAGTGTTGTGTTTTAGTGATGCAGATAAGAAACAGACACTAAAATGGCTAAGTTCCTGGTCTGCAGATGATCTATAATAGATGACAAAAGGGTGAACTGTACACTGTGAATTGTCCCAGTGAAACCCTTGGGCAGCATCCTGGACAATGAAAGAATAATTCTCAGAGAAATCACCTACTATAACTACCTCGCTCTGAGGTGGTAGTGTTTCTTTCAACTGCTTGAAGTACTGTGATTGTTGCTGAGCAACAAAGTGATGACGAACCATGCAGGATATTTTCATGCTTAGGGATGATAAGTATTCATGAAGTGGCTCCACCTTATCAACCATTGTACAACAGTCAACAGTCACCCATTGCTTGTAAGATATTTCATTTGGAGCTGATTTCACACTGTCAAGTAACTCAAGAAAATCCAGGACACCCTCTTCTCTTGGGCAATCATTGCAAAGTTGCATCATGCAAGTCTCTCTTTCTGTACTGCAGACACTGTAATCCATAAGATCCTTGTATGAAAGACCTCTTTCTCCCAATGCAGCCAGCTGCAATTTTGGATTTTGATGGTATGTGCAGACACAGACAGAATGAGTCCCACCACTACTGGCAAGCACACAATATGATGGCCGTAATTTTGCAAATGTGGAAAATCCTATTTTGGGATTCTTTTCATCATTTTTATATAGTTCAAACATCTCTCTTAAATTCCTGAGGACCAATCGTTTTTGCACCTTCATTGCACCTTCAGCACTGATAACTTTCACGCAATCCTTTTGGCCAGGACACATACGACTAACCTCTTCTGACTCATAGAATCTTCTAACTATATGTTTGTGTTCTTCAGATATCACTTTTCCTTTGCTCATTAGTGGAATCTTCGGAAGGATTCCATGTTCTGATTTAAGTGAACGGCTTCTTTTCACCATGTATGTTGTAGTTTGAAAGAAACTAGCTGTTTTTTCAATTGTGTATGGTGAGAGTGTCAATATTTGTAGTTTGTGATGGTGACATTTGCTCTCCAGGAATGACTGTTTCAATTCATTCATTAATTTGTCTAGATGTTTTTCAGATTTAGTTTCAGGTTTTGAAGTATCACTTACCTCCTCGGTAATTTGAACACCATAACTGAGTTCAAGCCTCTCCTTCAGGTGTTTCTGAGCAGATGATAGCTTACCACGAGCCTTGCGCTTTTTCTGGCTTAATGACAGCCCTTCTGAAAAGAACAGAAAAAAAGGTTTCACACACCTGAATATTAGTAATTAAATATTAATTATAGTACCTTAAATGCTATATAATTGGCTATATAGTAGATCAAACAGACCTTGTAGTAAAGTATAAGTTATTATATTAATTTATTACTTACTTTTTTTAACTGGTGTTTGGTCCAGAAATGCTAGAACTGGTTCAACTGAAGTTGAAGGATTTTCCTTTATCAAGCAATCACTGTCATTGTCCAGATCTTGAATTGAAGAGATGTTACTCAAGCCACTGATAGATGATTCATTTGAATCCTGCTCAGACTCGTTGTTTTCAGTGGTACTAAGTATAGTGGGGTTTTTCATTATCAGTGTCCAGCAGTTCACACACAACAATGAGTCTTTTTTCACTCTTCCAGCACATTTTTCAATAAGTACATCAGTCACTTTTCTAAGATTGATTGTTATGCGTTTCTTGTGTTTTTGAATAGGGTCCTGGCAGTATTTCAAGTGCCGAACCATTGTATTTTGATCTGTAAAGATATAGGATTTACAATTAGGTAATATATATTTTTTAGAAAATATATATCTATACACACTTAATATTTTAGGCCTTGATAGTCTCTGAGGCTCATTAAAACACCATACCCACCAGCCACCCACAGTGCTGGCTGGAACTGTACTAACCTGTAGACAAGGAATTTTGCAACTATCTGTGTTGATTCTGCACTTAGACAAGTAGCAACATGTTTCAACAGGTTTGTTTAGGCTACATGTGAGCTTAGTCTTCCCCTTTCACTATTATAACTATTATTGCCAGTGTAGATTAGCAGTGAAATACAATTTTTATTAAATTCTTGGAGCTTGAGGTCAAATTGATAGCTAAGATATAAAAATTCCTTGAAATGACAAGCAATTTATAAATATGGTGTTCACTTATAAGTTAGTTACATGAAAAGTACCAACATAAACAAACTTTTTATGATTGTTTCTATTAGTCAAGAACTCTGACTTTGTTTTTTATATCTATAAAAAATGTAATTTTAATTTCTATAGGTCAAATTATGAGCTTAAGTGTGAAAAAATAGGTAGAATTGACGCACAACTTATGAATATGGTGTTCACTTATGTTAGTTACATGAAAAATACTAACATAAACAAACTTTTTTTGCTGATTCTAATAGCCAATGCCTATGCCTTCATTTTTTACATTTAAAAAAAAAATTCTCATTTGATACCCCAGAGGTCAAATCGTGACCTCAAATTTTGGTTACAGTGTAACTTTTTTATTTTTCAACCTAGAGTTCTAAAACTTGCATATTTGGATTCCCTGTCGTTTTCTGATTCTAAATATATATACTTTTATATAATTATGACAATTATTAACCAAGTTATGGCTCGCCAAATGTTAGTAACCTCGCGAGTGACCTCAAATTGCCCGAGGTCATATCTCTTGAACCGTTGGTCGGATTGACCTTATAATTTCAAAAATGGATTCAGGGCTCACAAACTCCCTATAAACCAAATTTCAGCAAACTATGAGAGATGAGGGTGTTAATTTCAATTTTTTTTGGTTGATCTGACAGAGAATGACCCATTTCTTAAATACCTTAGGTTAATAAACCAGTTTAAAGATTTTTTTTCTAGATTTAGATATTGAATTTTAAAGGTTTTTGGAGGTTTCCAGATAATAGAATACCATATCAAATTTCAAGAGCTTTTTTTCATGCAGAAAGGAGGGGCCAAAGATGAATACCCACAAAAGTGCCCCTCCCCCCCCAAATAGAAGAAGAAGAAAAGAGCCAAAATCAAGGTCTAAGATTTTGAGATGCCTAGACACTGTGTTTGAAAGTCTGGTGCAGCATGCTCTCCTTAAAGGAGGAGGCATGCAGTTAGAGAGTTGAGAAGGATAGTGTCTGTTATAATGGCAATAACAAGAAGAGAGTGAGGGAACATTGTGGTGAAGAGAGAGGGAGTGAAGACAGTTAGTAAGAGATTAGATGAAAAGCATTTGATTCCACTCAGTCAAGTATGGCTGTGTGGGTTAAGCCACCCCATACGTGAGAAGAATACTCCATACAGGAGTGGACAAGACCCCTGTACAGAGACAGCAACTGAGTGGGGTTGAAGAAACTGCAGAGGCGGTACACTACGCCTAATCTCTTAGAAACTGTTTTGAAAAGAGAGTATCTGTGATCTTTCCAAGAAAGATCACGAGAAAAGGAAATTCCAAGAATGTTAAGAGAAGAGGAAGGATTTGCTTGTGTGTTGTTGAAGGTTAGGGGGTAGTCGTGGGGAAGATTGTGATGAGTAAACAGATGGAGGAACTGAGTTTTTGAGGTATTGAAAGCCACGAGGTTTTCTCTGCCTCAGTTAGAGATAGCAGAAAGATCAGAGGTCGGGTTCCCCATAGCCATCCCATGTGAATCATGGAGTGAGTGACTATTGAGAGGGACACTTTGGGAAGTGGGTGGAGAACTGAAGAGTGGAATCATTGGCACAGGAGTGAATAGGACAGGAAGTGTGAATTAAAAGATCATTAATAAATAAAAGGAAAAGAGTGGGTGACAGGAGAGAACTCTGAGGAACATCGCTGTTGATAGCTTTAGGAGAATTGGCCATCTACAACTGCAGCTTTAGATCAGCCAGAAAGGAAATCAGAGATGAAGGCACAGCTAGAAGGATAGAAACTGAAGGAGGGCAGTTTGGAAATTAAACATTTGTGCCAGACTCTATCAAAATCTTTCAATATGTCGAGCACAATAGCGAAAGTTTCACCAAAATCCCAAAAGGAGGATGACCAAACATAGGAGAGATATGCAAGAAGATTGCTAGTTGAGCACCCTTTCTGGAACACACACTGACAATCTGAAAAAAGATTGTGAGAAGAGAGGTGTTTAAGAATCTTCCCACTAAGGATAGATTCAAAAACTTTAGAAAGCCGAGAAGTCAAAACAGTTGGATGGTAGTTGGAGGATTGATGGTGGCCACCCTTCTTTGGGACAGGCTGAATAAAAGCAGACTTCTAGCAGGAAGGAAAAGTACCAGATGAGAGAAAAAGACAAAAGAGTTTGCCTTGGCAGAGTGTCAGCACAGAAGCACAGTTCTTAAGAACAACAGGAGGAACACCACCAGGACTATGCATTCCTGCAGTTGAGCTCAGATAGGGCAGAAAGAACATCTTTGAAAGAGATTCTAATTTCTGACATAATAAAGTCAGAGGGAGGAGGAGATGGAGGAACAGCACCAGAATCATCCATAGTTAAGTTGGAAGTGAAAGTTTTAGTGAAGAGTTCAGCTTTGACAGGAGAAGAGACAGCAACTGAGCCATCAAAATGGAAAAAGAGGAGGGAAAGAAGAGGAAGTAAAGTTGTTGAGGTTCTTAGCTAGATGCCAGAGAGAAGAATTAAAATTGGATAGGTTTTCACATTTTTGTCTGATGAAGGAATTTTTGGTGAGTTGAAGAACAGATTTTGCATGATTCTGCACAAAAATATAAGCTGATGAGAGTCAGGAGTTGGATGGTGATTATACCTTCTGCATACCTTCTGAAAGACTCCTCTCTGTTGTGGATAACATTAGAACAAGTAACATTAAATGAAGGGTTCTTTTTGCATTAGTAATAGGAATAGAATATGGGATGTATGCCTCCATGCCCGAGAATCACCTCTGTGATGCACTCAGCACACTTGGAAGGGCCCTGGTCATGAAAGCAGTACCGTAATAATTCCATGGGAAATCACAGAAGTACAGGCAATGACCACTTTACGAATGTTCGCAATTATGAATTGCCCTAATTTACACCAATGACCACTAGGGTGCATCAGCCTATAAGGGGTGAAATTTCGAACTTCGGATATTGATTCAGCCCTATGATATTATGGTTACAATCCCCAACAAACCTTCAGTGTCCACGTTTTAAGCTGTTCTGACAATATTTAGTGGGTCCACCTCGAAGATGAAAATTTGACAATTGTGGAATTTTATGGTTTGACTAGAAAATCTTATGTGTAAGCGTTGTAGATTTTGTTTGAAAAAGAAATTGTAAATATAGTTAGTTTTAGGCAAGTTTTAGCCTCAATTCATGAAATTATCTGTCTTTTTAGACTTTTTTTTGTATTATTCTGAGAATCATGAAGTGAGTTACCAGGATGCGGGACGAGGACCCAACTTGCCAAGCATCCCACCGACCACATCCACCTATTAAAAATGGTATTTCATGATAAAATACTTGTAAAAATTGATTTATTGCTTATTGATATCTTAATTCTTCTTCTTTGTCCTTTTTTCTTTTAAAACAGATGATAAAGAAGCTTGTCTCTTTCTCAGATTAGGAGTGGCTTTTCTGTCAGCTTCTACAACTTGGAGAACATTTTGAAGATGTTCTTCAGTCCTTGCAGCCTCATAAAAGTCGCTGCATAGTTTTACTGCCCTCTCAGAGCCATCATTTATGACATTTATAGCCAAAAGTTTTTCTTTGGAAGATATAAATGATGCTGTTATTTTCCATTCAACAATCTCAACCATTAAAAAATCATAGTCTAACTGTAGTGAAGAGAATATGAACCATGAGTTTTTGTCAACCAAGTCAGCTAGTGTGGTTTCCGATCGTAGATTGGTAGGGAAATTAGGCTTTCCAAAACTAGATCCATGTCTACCTTCTGGAACCACTGTCTCAATCTTGTGTGGTTTATAGGAAAGTAGATGGTTTGTTATAGCACGAAGTTCATTTTTTGGAACCAAATCACTAAATAATACAAGAGGAATCATCTCTGATGAAAGGTACCAGAGATGACGTTTCAAAGATGTTAGAGCACTTTTTGCTATTTGCTTGTTTACTTCCTTGTATTTAAGAAGCTTTTTGTAAAGCTGCAAATCGTGCCATGGTGCATCAAAAACTGAAGAGCAGGTCATCCATCCTCCATGAGTAGTAAATCAGTGAAATGAAGGTTGTAAAGTTTCTTAGTTTCAGAATTTGTTGCTTGTTTGTGATTGTTACTGAAGGTAGTTTCGAGATATTATCTTCTAGTAATGCAATTTTTAGAGCATATATTGCTTTACTCATCCATCTGGCCCTATGTATAGCACCAGGTCGCTGAAGGGTTATATCCTTATCACTAGGTCCTGCATTTAAGTATAACACAACTAAGTCAGAAAATTGTTTGTAGTCATATCGTGTATGTTGCTTTTCTATTACTTATTTGAATTGCATAATCAGTCCATTCCTGAAGAATCTCCTGGACAGCTTTGGAGTACTGATTGAAGTAAATTTTTTTCAATTTTTCATCCTTGGAAATCCACTGAAACTTTTCTCGAAATCTGTAAAAAGACATTAATTTCTGGTCTACTCGAAGTTTCTACTTTCATGTCCTGAAACACATGACTCAATAACTTCACCAACATGATGCCTGCATGCAGACCATAATAAAGGCCGTCCAATCTCTTGTTGGATAATTATGCCTGCAGCGCTCACATGTCCCATGTTGGTTGCTGTAGTGTCAAAAACCAAGTTCACTATTGAATCGGAGTAGTTCCACAATTTCAGTAGCTTCATAACTTCTTCAGTCAAGTTTTTCCCAGATTGGCCACTGCCACCAGCACTAGGATGATATGATGGAATACCAAGTAGTTTGAGATCCATTGAATTTCCAACTGATATGGCTAATCGTTCTTCTGTAACATATTTATCCTGCAGAGTAGAAATTATTTTTGAATCCCAATGAAGAGAGGCCAATTTAGGAGGATTCCAGGATTTTTGAATGGAACTTGAAATTTTTTGGGCTACTTTGCGTCTTGCTCTATCAGCTGTAGCATATGAAGTTGCCACTGCCTTAGTGTTACCACCACATTCTTCAACAAAAGCTTTTGTGAATGCAGCCTGTTGTGCCGGAGTCATTTTCATTCTTGATGCCAAAGAAACAAGTTTTGGTCTTTTCAGAATGTCATGAGGAATGATAGCTTGAGTACCTAAACAGACTGTTGACTGTGTGGATTTTCCATCTTTTTCAGCTCCATCATTAGCTTTTGACTCACTCTCAATGGTAGTTGTATCGCTTGTGCTACTGCTTTCTAATTCAACATAACTGCAAGAAGCTTCAGTGTCTCAATTCCTTTTCTTTTCTCGCATTTTCTTTACATTTTTGAAAATTAATGCGCTTCATTTTGGATGCTAAAGTTTGATCATGAGCTCCAAAAGAAGCAATTCTATTCCCTTGCATAGATTGAAGAAATTGTATATCTTCTGGATTACTCACAATTTTTTTGGCATTTTTAATCCACAGTGAAAGTGTCATTTTAAGTTGCATTTCCATATCTTCTAGTCTTGTCTTTGTACTTTGTAGCTCTCTTCTTTTCAATGGAATTTCTCTCAGTTTTGCATTCTTTTCTGACAATGAAATTATTTTCTCACATGCTTTTTTCTCAGTAATCATTGGTATATTGGCTTTATTGTAGAATGGTTGAATTTCTGTTAAAACAATTTTAGCTATATCTCGCTTAGTTCTTCTCTCTTTTAGACCCTGTTGCTGGTGAAATAGGAAACATCTAAGAACTTGTTCACTTGTTGGCAAGCGACATCCTACAATCTTTGCATCATTATTTGTGATGCCAGGACCTAATCCAAATATACAGGTTTTTTTTCGTGTTTTTACATCAAATTTATATGTACCACATGAACAAGTTTTACCACTAGAAGTGGCTTCACTGGCTTTACCACTATTATCCATTATATCATATATCAACTATTATCACCAACATATATAAAAAATTGACCTGTAATAGAAACATAGATTAATATTAAAGTAGTCTACATGCCTGAAAATAAGAAAAAATAGCTATAGGTATTTCATGATGGCAAATGATGTTTATTAATAGTAGCTATGGCTTAAACACAAGCAAACTAAACATACTAGGCCTATAGTACCTTAAGGATCATTCAATTCAATAAAATAAAGGTATATGTGAAAAAAATAATTTAAGGCAATTTATCCCAAAAATTGTCACTTTTGTAAAAGTTTAGGAGCTAGGTGGACCCAGTAGATATTAATCAATTGACCTGAAATTTTGCATGTGAATTTTTTTTAGGGAATGTAACCATAATAACGTAGGGCCAAATCAATTTTTGAAAGTTGCTATTTTTGATGCACCCCAATGACCACATTATGAATGTTTGCTTTACAAAAATCTGCAATTATGAATCCAACTTTGAAAGGAGTAGCAAAGTTGCCAATGGAGTTCACAATAATTTTGCATGCTATAAAGAGATTTTGAGAGAGAGGAGAAGCAAGGCCAGACAAACTACTTTGGATTACTCCTTTAGGAAACCCACAAGTGAACCTTCCACTCCAGCAAAGAGCATTACCTCTGGAAGTCCATCTAAGTCATCTTCAAATTAATGTCTAAAAGTAGCTTTCATGTCTTTAGTTAATATGAAATTGATTTAATATTAATTATTTTTAATATTTGTATGCTTATTCCTCCTTCAAAATGCAAAAATTTTCTATTTTCATGAATTTTTAGGCCTTGGGAGGTGAGTCAGGAATGAATTAACCTGTAGCTATTGCATTAATTCCTATGGAAAAAATTGTTCACTTTACAAATTTTTGCTTTGTGAATGGTTTCCAAGGAACCAATTGATTCATAATTGCAGACAATGCCTGTACTGCCTAAGGTCCTCCCAATCAGTGGCATCAAAGTGCCAAGGGCACTCTTAGGAGGAGCCAAAGGCTGGATTGGAGTGATAGAACAGGAAACAGATATAAGATAGTGTTTGGAGAAGCCCAACAGAGAAAAAAGTTTGACAGAGTAAGAAGAAGGATGAGAGGTAAGAAATAAATCCAGAATGTTGGGCTTATCTCCAAGGCAATTGGGGATATGAGTAGGGTGCTGTACAATCTGCTATAGGTCATTTAGGATAGGAAAGTTGTAAGCTAGTTTACCAGGAATGTTAGTGAAATGGGAGGAAAGCTAAAGGTGTTGGTGAACAGTGAAATCTTCTAAAATGGAGATTTCAACAAAGGGAAAGTGGGATAGAATTTATTCCACTTTGGAAGTGAGGTAGTCAAAGAATTTTGGATAGTTAGTAGAATTAGGAGGAAGGTAAACAGCACAGATATATTTAGTTTGAGATTGGCTTGTAAGCCACAGCCAGAGGGTATAGAATTTGGAAGATTCGAGTTTGGGAATATGAGAACAAGTTAGGTCATTGCGTACATATATGCAACATCCACCTTTAGAGTGAAATTCAATATAGAGAAAGTAAGAGGGTACAGAAAAGGGGTTGCTGTCAGTCATCCCAGACATCAGAGTTTCAGTGAGGAAAAGAAGATAAGGTTTAGAGGAGAGGTGGTGTTCAATAGATAGAAAATTTGAGAAAAGGCCATGAATGTTGCAGAAATTAGTGAAAAGTGAATCAGGTAGATGCCCAGAACATCTTGAATGGGCAGTAACAGATCCAGCCCTGCTCCCTTGGTCTGCATTCCTGGTATTGGCAGTGGGGGAGCCAGAAGTGGGGACATTTATGGTCCCCTCCCCGGGGGATTCTGAGGCTCTTGAAGTTGATGCCATTTTTTTCAAATTTTGAAAAGATTATGTAGTGCGTAAGATGCTCATATACTGTATGTAATGAGGAATAGGTAGAGAAGTGTGTGTTTGAGAGCTTGCTGGACTGCTCACAGGGTAGATGGGACACTGAAAAAGATCAGCTTAGGAGGACAGTGACAGGGGAAACAGGAGTTCCATCACTCCCTATCTTCTGTCTAAAATCTCCCTCAGAGTACTTCCCTGGTTGATTGGTATCTACAATCTCCTCCTTAGAAGGAGAATAAAACCACAAAAAGTAATAAATTTGCACTTTAAAATGAGAATATACTCAGGCGCGGATCCAGGGGGGGGTCAAGGGGGTCTGGACCCCCCCCTACCCATGGTGACCAACGATTTTTCGATTGCGTTTGTTTGCTCCTATATATGAAAAATAAGACCTGAAGACTTAAAATGGCTTAAGGTACGGTACATGTATCCCAGTTGCCACAAAATTAATTTCCTTAAAAAGAATAAAGAAAAAAAAGTTTATGTCCGATCCTGAGACATTTCAGACCTGGCCTGGGTGTGTGAACAAGCAGGATTTTGATAACGGGAATATACTTCAAATCCAGTAACGAGCCCCACCAAGACTGGACCCCCCTCTGCTTAAATTCCTGGATCCGCCCCTGATACTAGAATCACTTAAAAATTTTTTCAGATATGTAGCCTCAATACATTGTATCAGTCGAGGTTTTGAAATGTTCTAAGACCATCTCTATAAGAACTTCCAAAGTTTTGATGTTTTTATACCAACAAGACTTTAGATTTATACCCTCCACTCGTTGCTTTAGCCTTGGAAACTTCAAAAAACTATAAATTTTCATATTTGAGTTTTATCAGAAACCTATAATAGATCAGGGCTACTCAAATGGTGGACTATAGTCTGGATGTGGAGTCATATGGTAAAAACTATTTGTGGAATAAATTATGCAGAAATTGTTTTGTGGAAAAAAGTGCAATATTCTGCATTATTACCTATATTTTTAATATTTCCTACTACTATAGCTACTTCACTTTATTATTTTAGTAATGTGAATATTTAAAACTGAAGTACAGAGGGTGATCAAATGATTAGAGCCACTACATAAAAAATAGTTTTTCTTGTATAAGTTTATTTCTAATGCTAATAATAGTAAAATTTGGCTAATTTAAACACTTATTTTATTTCAAAATATATTTATATACACTCTACAGTCATATTAAACACATTTAGTACTTAGTGGGTCCTCCTTTGGCCTTAATTAAGGCAGCAACCCATCTAGGCATACTCTCTATACAGGCTTTGCAGCTGGCCTGTATCTCAGGATCACGGTTCCAAATGGCAATTATTCGTTCTATTAACTGTATTAGAGTTATTTCCTTGCCTTTCAGTCTACGCTTTACTATTTCCCATAGGTTTTTGATAGGGTTCATATCTGGAGAATTTCCTGGCCAATCCACAAGAGGA
This sequence comes from Bathynomus jamesi, assembly GCA_023014485.1. NCBI lineage: Eukaryota > Metazoa > Arthropoda > Malacostraca > Isopoda > Cirolanidae > Bathynomus > Bathynomus jamesi. The sequence continues at coordinate 989,940 of JAJOZX010000413.1, read as the reverse complement.
ATATTCTTTGCAGCCAGAAAACTTTTAACTGACTGCAGTGTAGCATGGGGCCGAATCTTGCATAAAATGGAATGGCTCACCATTTGGAAACCAGTCGGTGATCTGTGGAATAAGTCTTGTTCCAAAACCTTTCGGTATTGGTCCTACCTCATAGTACCCTCAACAATGTAAATTGGTCCAGTACTTTTACCGCTTATCACTGCCCATATGACAGATGTTGGATGCTTAACCGTACTTATGACACGGTCTGGATGATATTCCTCACCAACACGTCTCCTAACGTACTGTGATTTATCAGACATGACTTGGAATGTGGATTTGTCACTGAAACACACCTGCAACTGAAATGAAATGTGCCTTGTCATACAAATATCAAAATAATACATTTTATTCAAAATAGCATACAAGATCACTAAAATATTGTGACTTACTGATTTCCAGTCATCTACAGTGAACTTTGAGTAGTATTTAGCCCACTTTAAGCGTTTTGTGATCATTGTTGGAGTCAATTTTGGCATTTTCCTTGGCCAGCAACTACTCAATCCAAATTCCCTGGCACGCCTTCTTAAGGTCATTGGGTAAATCCAGGTTAAATAGACAGATAAACAACATGGTCATGTCTTCAGTTTGCATAAAACTTGGTCTGGGGGCGCTTTTTAGTGAAAAAAACAAATTCCAAATTTTTTTTGAAAATTGGTCAAATAGGTCAAAATTTAGGGTCAGGTCAAATTTTGGCCAAATTGTGACCTAAGAATTTTTTAAATCCCTATATCTCTGCTTCTAATTGTCGTAGCTTAATAAACATTATATGGATGGAAGCGGAATGAGCTCTAGTTTCCAAAAATGGTACTTTCATTTGGATAATTTAATAAAAAAAAAACCCACTTAATTTTGAAAAAACAAAAAAATTTCAGGATTTGACATTGAAGGGATCAAATTTTTAAAAATTTTTATTGAAGAAAAAATGTTGCCTGAGCAAAGATCTACCATAATCAGCAATAAAAAGTTAGCTTATAGGCCATTATACAGGGTGTACATAAAGTCAGGATCTATTTTTGTGAAGCACTTGGAAATTATATGGAATTCAATCATAAAATGATAAAGTGGTAACATTTATTAAATAATTAAGAGTAGGATTCAACATGATGCCCATCAGTATCCCTGCACAGCTCAAATTGTTCCACAGCATTTCTAAACACATTCTGGAGCATTTGTGGGGTTATGTTATCTGCAGCAGTTCGTATACATAAGTTTTCAAGACTCGTAATCTTTGTCTGATAGACGTGCGATTTGATAAAGTCCCATGCAAAGAAATCTAAAGGGGTTAAATCTGGTGATCTCGCTGGCCAAGGTCTGTTGCTTCCGCGTCCGATCCAGCGATTTGGAAAATGTCCATTTAGATAATCCTGAACAATTTTGGCATAGTGACAAGGAGCACCATCATGTTGATAGACGACGGTACTAACAATCCTATCCCCGTCGTCTATCAACATGATGGTGCTCCTTGTCACTATGCCAAAATTGTTCAGGATTATCTAAATGGACGTTTTCCAAATCGCTGGATCGGACGCGGAAGCAACAGACCTTGGCCAGCGAGATCACCAGATTTAACCCCTTTAGATTTCTTTGCATGGGGATTTATCAAATCGCACGTCTATCAGACGAAGATTACGAGTCTTGAAAACTTACATATACGAAATGCTGAGGAATGATTTGAGCTGTGCAGGGACACTGATGGGCATCACGTTGAATCCTACTCTTAATTATTTAATAAATGTTACCACTTTATCATTTTATGATTGAATTCCGTATAATTTCCAAGTGCTTCACAAAAATAGATCCTGACTTTATGTACACCCTGTATATCTTAAAACTTAATTTTATTAATGCTGGCTTTCTTCATTTTTATTTTTTATTTTTCTGTTTTCAGATTTTAATAACTATATATTGAAAGATACAGGTGTACCTAAATATCTACCTAAATAACTTAAAAAAAATGCCAAAAAATAAGAAATTATATTGTTGTGACCCTTTAAAAAAACACAAAAAAAGAATTTTCAATAATATTAAAAAGTTACGGAACTTATGGCTTCTGTAAGTTATGGAGTTCTTCAAAAGGATCAGCTATTGTGTAGCAATTGCTACACCTTAATAAGAAGTCAACCTGGAATACTGGAATCTGTACCAGCACCAGCAGAAGAGGCTGTACCGCTACAAGAACTGTGTCCTTTACCAACAAATGAAGAATCCTTTGAGCTCAGTAGTAGCTTGTCTACAAATATTTCTATGGCTCCACCTGTTGAGGAAATTTTTTTGGAAGATCCACACCATAATAAGGATATACTTAGCAATAAAATATTACCATATTTAGATGAGAGCCTCATAAAAACAGGTAAATATCTTTAAATAACCATATATTTATTTTTTATATAATTAATGAAATCTTTCAATAAACATATATTTAATTTTTATCTAATTAATAAACCAAGTCTCAGTTAGACAACTAACATACATATATAATTTAATAATATTTGTATCTCAATTGTAATTTTATGTAATTCTTTACAGTTGGATTAACGTCACAGCAAAAACAAAAAAAGGCCACTTCAAAATTTCAGGCAACATCAGGAAAAGTTAGAAGTAGTATAGAATCTGCCTAGGGAACTTCTATCCATGAAGACACTGTTGCTGGCCTGTCCAAAAAGGGTCATTGGGATGATAATTTAAAAAGGCAAAAAGTTTAAATTATACATTAAAAACATGTAGCTATTGTTATTTATATGTACAATACATAATGAAACAATAGATTTTTTTGAGAATAAAATAAAATTTAATACTTAATTTACTAAACTGATTTTTACTAATTTTTTTTTTTTTTTTTTTTAATAATTTTAGGTATGAAAATGTCACGCAAGAGCTTAAAGACAAATTTATTTCTACAACTGATCGCAAGATTAAATTACAAATTATATCTTTATATCTATCTTCAATTGAAAAAACAGCAGAATTCTTTGAAACTTCTACGTATATAATGAGAAAAAGTTGGAGTTTGCAAAAAGAATATGGTATATTACCACATGTTCTGAGTATGTCGAAAGGAAAGGTCATAACCAGTGAAGTGAAAAGGATTGTAAGAGAATTTTATGAGAGTGATGATTATAGCTGAATGTGTCCGGGAATGAAGGATTATAAATTTACTATTAATGAAAATAGAGAAAAAGTGAAGATGCAGAAGAGATTGATGCTATGTAATTTACATGAATTATTCAGAGAATATATAAAAAATGAAGCTAATCCAAAAATCGGATTTAGCTCTTTTGCAAACTTAAGACCTTCTTGGTGTGTACTCGCAGGTCAGAGCGGTACATGCTCTGTGTGTGTATGTACATACCATCAAAACCCAAAGCTGCAGATAGCAGTTTTGGGGATTAAAGATTTGGACTACAAAAGGCTGATGGCCTTATCAGTCTGTAACATAGAAGATGAAGATTGTATGATGCATAAATATAAAAAATGCCCCCATGAGGGAGGTGTTAAACGATATTTAGAAACTTTAGATTTTATGTTTAATGCGGAAGAAATAACTTATAAACAGTGGGAGAGTGTGGACAGCTGCATGATTAAAGACAAAGTTGAATCTCCACAAGATTTTGTGGAATCATTGAGTAAAAATATTACAAAACTAACTAGGCATCATTTCACAAACAAAAGCCAATCCAATAACTTTAAAGAACTAAAAGAAAATATGAAAGAAAATGAAGGCGTTCTTGTAGGGGACTTGACAGAAAACTTTTCTTTTATTGTTCAGGATGCGGCACAAGGGTTTCACTGGGAAACTTCCTAGTGTACCGTGCATCCTTTCGTATATTATTATAAACTTGGCGAAAAAATTTGTTATCAAAGTTATTGTTTTATTTCTGATTGTTGTAAGCACAGTACAATGCTAGTATATTCCTTTCTAAAAAAACTTATACCTAGTATTCGTGAGCAGCATCCAACTTTATCAAAATTCACTACTTTACTGATGGCTGTGCATCCCAGTATAAAAATAAATTAAACTTTTTGAAATTATGCCACCACAAAGCCAATTTTGGAATAGACGGAGAGTGGAATTTTTTTGCTACGTCCCACGGAAAGAGCGTGTGTGACGGAATAGGTGGCACTGTGAAAAGATCAGTAGCAAAAGCCAGTTTACAACAATTGATTGATAATCAAATTTTAAGTCCCAAAGACTTTTTTTGAATTTTGCTCAACTAATTTAGATTCCACAATAATTTTTTTTATGTATCCAAAATTGAAGTTACAGAAATAGAAAATTCCCTACAAGAGCATCTCATTTTACCAATTATCCCAATTAAAGGTACCCAAAAATTACATAGATTTATCCCTTTGTCAGCAAACACTTTAACCCTTTAATGCCGAACATTTTTGTAGGGTTAAGTCTAAATGCGTGTATTTGAAACGGTAAGTATTTGACCCAGTCGGTGTTAGAGGGTTAAAAGTATATTCATTATCTAATAGTCTTCAGTCAGAAGAAATAAGAAAAATTGTTAGTGGAGAAGAAGTAGATCATGATGGAGAAGCCAGTGATATCGAAGGAGAGTTAAGCAATAAAGAAATAGAAGTAGGCTCTTTTGTCAGTTGTGTGTACGAAAAAGAATTGTGGTTAGGACTGGTCGAGTCATATGATGCAGAATATGACGATTATTTGATTAAATTTCGGTATCCTTCAGGAATAGCACCCTCGTATGTTTTTCCTGCAGAAGACGATATTTGCCCTGTTCCCCCGAGAACATATTTGGAACAGTTGAGTCAAGTTTAAGAGGTGGAACAAGGATACAGTATGTCTTTCCAGCTCAAGATTTAGAAAATTTCTCAAAAAAACTTAAAACAAATTAGCATATATGTATGAAGTTAGCACTTAGCATGTGTGTAGAATGTAGAGAGTAGATACATATTTAAATTACAATTAATAATTACAAATGCTAAGTATATCCTTATTATATTATCCTACTATTTAATATGTTTAGTTTCATTAAATAAATTTTTGATGATGTAATTCTGAAAAAATGAAGAAAGCCAGCATTAATAAAATTAAGTTTTAAGCTATATAATGGCCTGTAAGCTAACTTTATTGCTGATTATGGTAGATCTTTGCTCAGGCAACATTTTTTCTTCAATAAAATTTTTTAAAAATTGATCTCTTCAAGGTCAAATCCTGAATTTTTTTTGTTTTTTCAAAATTAAGTGGTTTTTTTAATTAAATTATCCCAATGAAAGTACCATTTTTGGAAACTAGAGCTCATTCCGCTTCCATCCATATAAAGTTTATTAAGCTACGACAATTAGACGCTGAGATATAGGGATTTAAATGATTCTTAGGTCACAATTTGGCCAAAATTTGACCTGACCCTAAAATTTGACCAATTTTCAAAAAAATTTAGGAATTTGTTTTTTTTTTCATTAAAAAACATCCTCAGACCAAGTTTCGTGAATATTGAAGATGTATTAGTGTTATATCAGCACTTCTACCTGTCTATTTATCCTGGATTTACCCCATTGTCGAAATGTTGATGTTTTCCTTCTCCAGCTCCAATTTAAGTGCTCTAGGTGTAGTTATCCTTTCTTTTTGGAGTCAGCTCTGGATTATCCCCTTCAACTTTAATTTTTGATGCGATCCTGTCAACACTCGCACGTGATACATTCAATTCTCAGGCTATTTTTCTGTGAGAATAATCAGTTGCAGTCAGTAGCGAGAGCATTCTACCTTTCTTCTTTGGCAATAGGTCACATTTCTTACCCATGTTAGGTAGCCTACAGTACATAGTTTTTCCTGTAAAGAAACACTAATTTAATAAAAAGGATCACAATACGTTGCTGAGAAACAATATCATATGGGTGTATGAGTGCATATTCCACGTACAATGGTTTAAATATAATAACTTATCATTAACTTAACATACACTTAACACACCTGACTACTTGACACAACCTTCCACATTCACAGCTGAAACACTACTGAACCCACTTTTCACATACTCCCCTCCCCCTACTCCCCAAATTAACCCCTATCCCCAGTTTCTGTTATTCAGGTAGAGAACACTACATGTGTTAACAATTTGGAATACTGTCTGCATACTTAAAAGGTTATTATTTAAACTAAAAACACCATATTATAATGAAAGTGTTTTTCAAGAGGTGGCTCTAATAATTTGATCACCCTCTGTATAATACAGAAAATATTGTTTTAATGCATCTTTGCTGTGTAGTTGTTAGTTAATTGTTGATAAATTAGTTGATAAAAATAGTCTCCAGACCACAGCACAAACCCCAAGCTGGCAGGTGAACTATATTAGACTACTCAATAATGAAATTAGTACAGGTAGGTCTCATTTTATATATGGGTTATGTTCCTGGAAAACAGTATGTTGCGTGATTCTGCATAAAATGAATCCTTGTTTCCCCTAGGTCCCATGTTATAAATGCACATTACATTCCTGAGTGGTGTGTAGCTACCCAAGAAACATTATAATAAGTCAATTTCACCATAAAAACAGTCAGATAGTAATAAATGTGCATCATATAATACTCATGGAATCAGTTAGAAGATAATAAATAACTTCTAAAATATTTAATCCTGTTTAATCCTAATTAATATTGTGCTGTGCGGTACTCACCTAAGAAAGGGAGGAAAGGGCTCAGGGGATTGGTGGGTTGTCAAAATGTCTTCAGTATCATTGGGAGCAGGAAGGCTCACAAGACTTAACAAGTGTTTGCACATGTTCAAACTTGTTCATTCATGCAAAGCATGTAATATTGGTTTATATAGCATGTGAAATGAATTTGTTCCCTGAATAATTTTGTGTGTTATAGCCATTCTGCGTAAAGTGGTACCATGTATGAGACCTACCTGTATAGGGGCCTTTTTCTGTATGTATTTAAAAATACTTGGAATAAATTTAAATAGGTCTGGATGACAATTACAATTTAAATGAAGGTTTATTAATAAGAGTGGGTTATGTAATAAATATTTTCCAAATAAATGAATAGGATTCTTTACTTCTTGGAAACCCTATAGACATAAAATATTTATTATTACACCAAATTTTGTGAACTTTTAAAGATCTCTTCAATTACTTAAAAACAGTTTAATATAAAACTTGTTTTAGTCCTTTTGATCTTCGGAAATAACTGATTCTAGTTTATTCAAGGAAAATTACTATAGCTATTAACAAATATGGCTATCATTGAGCTGTCAAAATTGAGACACTTTCAATAAAAGCTCAATTGGGAACCCATTTTTGCTGTAATTATCTGATAAGGGAACTATTGAGGTGTCTAGCTCCTTTTTATGGTACTATAGTTGGCAACTATAAAATAGAGTAAAGATACAATTATCTGAATGGGTAGGGACCAACCAGAATTCATGTAATTGAAAATTTCAGATGAGCAGATCAAACTCGCTGGAAGCAGCACAATACATGTACATACAAAATAATGTATTCTCAAGTGTTTAATAAATAAGTTTACTTTGTTTTCTAGTCACCTAATTATATCAGCCTTTCATTAAATATTCAGCACAACTCATTTTCTTTTCTTACCAGAATCACCACACTGCATAAAAGCCATTGCAGAGTTTGTTTATTATAGGCATATACAGTGATCACCAACCTGCATGAATTCAGAGATAGGATGAGGACATTTCACTACCCTTTTTTCAACCTGTATGAGCTAAGATTCAAAGATAGATCAGCACAAATTTTAAAAATTGTGGTAAATATTAGAAAATAACAACACTTTTTTGCGTATGATACAATACTTACGCGTATGATATTGAAATGGGGGTGTGATGCCAACAAGTGTTTCTTGTAAGAATGCATTTGCATTACTCACTTACCGGATACTCAGTGGGGTCATGGCAGCTGCTGCTAGTTGCAGAGATGGGAGATTGAGCTGCCAGTGAGGACCACACGGAGGGCCTTCCTTCACTTGAGTAAAAATAACTCCTTTGACTTCAGCACCACCCACACTGCTAAGAATAAGAGAAATCAGGGTGAGCAAGTTCCCAATTTTAGTGTGGTTTAGATTATGTCAGATAGGCAGCTCCTATTAATTTGAAATTGGGGTCTCACCTTTATGATCTCTGGGGCATAGCCAGTCTGCCTCTTTTAAAGACTTATTCCTCTACTTATGGTGGGAGGATTTAAGAAAAGTACAGCCTCTTTTGCATAATTTAATAATCAGAAAAAAATTAAAATAACACTTACTATGTTAATTGCATCAGCAGGCAAGTTTTTACAGGTAACTAAAGAAAATATGAACAATTTTATTGATCATACACCAATGTGCATCCAGAACCAACTAAGCACTTGGGCAAAAAAAATATTACTACAAACCAAGAGAAACAAACATTAGTCCCATACCACACACAAAAAATGTCAACATAAAATAAAACCATTAAATTATTGGCTGTCACCAGCCCAGTACCACACAAAGGAGACAAGCCTTACAGAATAAAAGGAACTTGCATAACTAATACAAAAAAATAAAGAATATTAGTCACTAGGGCAAGGTCAATGAGTGTTTACCCAAATTGTGTAAACCTGATAAGTCCTAGATGTGTCATTTTATACTCCAAACACACTATCCTTCATATCACAATCATTAAAGGTATTCTTGGTTCAATCAGTTCAAACAAAAGCAATGTTTATAACAAAAAAATGTGTGTGAACTCTGGCTTCAGCATTTGTGCAGGTATTGGGGGAGAAAAAGCTTTGTCCAAATTCACTTCAATAAGCAAATGTTCCAGCCAAAAACAAATGCCTGATAAAGAGAAAAAACCAACAAACAATTAGGAATTTATACCAGGGCTGTGGAGTCGGTGATAAAATTTGCCGACTCCAACTCCGACTCCAAAAATTTTAACACTCTGACTCCAGAAATCTGACTTGTATAATTACGACTCTGACTCCGATGGAATGTTAAGGCCAAATTGATTACGATTAGCTTTATTAGGCCAATGGAGATTCATAAACAAGGCATTTCATCACCACCACATGACTCATCAGGTTACTTAGTGGCTGTAACTATGCCTTAATGGCTTTTTTTCTCTTTATTAAAAAATTACAATAAATCCCAAAATACAAACTGATTGAAACTTAAACAAAATAAGATTATTATTGGTTTAGCAAATTAATAAGATGTTTTTGTATTATTATAAACATTCATAACAAAATGTACTAACCTAAACTGAATTTGTTCTTAAAAAAAGGATTGCTTCCATTAAATCTTCTTTCAGTGATGCTTATCAAAATTATCAAATTGAAATCTAAAAATCTGAAAAAGATTTAGGGTTGCTAGTACAAAATTTTTAAATATCCTTATTATTAATTATGTTAATTAATTAATTATAATCCTTATTAATTATAAGCAACTATATTTATATATTATTTATATTTATATATTTATATGTTATATATTATATATTATTTATATATTATATTATATATTAAAACATTAAGTTAAATCTATTTTATTCATAAAATTGAGCTAGGCCTAGGCCTAGGCTGCTATGGTTATAATTGAAGGATTTGCACCAACTCCGACTCCATCCAACTATGCACTTCCGACTCCGACTCCACTCAAAATTGACCGACTCTCCGACTGCTGACTCCGACTCCACAGCCCTGATTTATACCCCCAGCACTGGCATCAGTGGACCCACAGGAATGCATGAGTGCAATGATGCCAGAAAAGGGGGCAAAATTAACAATAATAATAATTAAGGTCCTAAAATTTTGGGGTATACATTTGCAATAATATTATGCTCAAAGGCAGTTAAAGGTACAATTTAGTTCACAGCCTGGAAAGCTCAGAATCCATTGTGATGCATATTAATAACTGAAGTTAGGTTTTTCAAGAAGGTCTTTATAAAGGAAATCAGGCATTCAAAAATGATTATGATATTTACACGATAATTTTAAGTGATCCAAATATGTTAGACATGGTCCTTATAGCTAATGGTTAAGTGTTACAAAACACCAGTGGTAAAAACAAGACTATAGGATCACCTACCACACCATCAAGGAGAAGCGAGATGCTTTCCTTTCTCCAGAAAGGGGCATATGATTGCCTTAAAGTTCTGATTATTCTCTATACTGAGAGAATTTCAAATCTGTTATAATCAATTAAAAAGAGAAGAAAAACATTTTTAGTAACTTTGAAGGTGTGGCTTTCCAAGAAAGCTCTGGCCCAATGGGGATTATGAAACGTCCCAGGCCCTACTGAGGGGTTTGGGAGCTCTCAGGAATCCTTCCTAACTGTGGAAGTTCCCACAAATCTTGGGGTTTTAACCACAACATCTCAACATTTGAGTGTTCATCATACAGTTTGACTTATGAACCCTCATTATGAGGTAGATAAGTAATTAGTATAGTCAACTCGCGCGTTCTAGCTTTGATAAATTTTAAATTTATCCTAATTATTTAGCTAATAGGAATTACCTCTTGTTAGTTTTTGAAATAAGCTACACAGTATATCATTTATTGATCTGATATGAATTTAGCAGGTATCCAAATATACTTTTTCTAGTTCCTAAAGAAGTTTTCCTTATGTACTCTCAGCCAAGGATAATTACGCAACAGCAACAGAAATGTGTCAGCTCTCAGCAAACACAGCAGTTGCCAAGCAGGACTGCGTATAGTGGCTCCTTGCCTGACTTTTCCATTAATTTATCGGTATGGGTTCTTTCGCAGTTCCTTCCATTTCTTTTTTTGTTTTTTGAAAAGCATGCTTATGTAGGGCTAAAGTGCTTGTATTTATAAAATATATAGGCTTACCCTCTTAAATTTGTGATCAGTGTTCTTGCATACTTTTCTTAGCTATATAGTTTTTATAATTAAGAATTTAACACGCAACCCAAGGCTTTTTTTATGAAAGTTTATTTCGGTTCTAACAATATTTGAAGTTTGGAACTGTAAGCTTTAAGCTAATTAGGCTAAAGATCCTCTCTTGTTAGCCTATTAAAAAAACTAAATTGCTTTGAATATTAGATGTGTCTATAGGTTTATAGGCCTAGCCTCCAGCAATTTCTTTATCATTTAATAGGAAAAGTCAACAACAGAAATTTAGCTATTTATTGCCAGTGTTTAATACAGACTGAATTATCTCAACTTACCTTACGAGAGTAAAACTTACCTTTCTATAGTAAAATCTATACCAAGTCATAAAATATTAAATTAAAGGTTTAATGAGTATCAGGGTTCATCTTGGTTCATGCAATTAAAAAATATATATATATATATATATATATATATATATATATATATATATACAGGGTGTCCCAAAAAAAACTATATACTCTTTATAGTGTCATATATTTTATAATTTAAAAAAAACCAAACAGTATATTGTTATAGCAATTGCCAATGAAAGGTAAATTAGTAATCTAAGTGATCAAAATGTTATAGCGAGTTGTTTGCATATAAAATTTAATTAACTACGCCAAGTGCTCAAAATGTTCTCCGGCGGCATGAATGCACTTTTGAATGTGTCAACTAACTGATTCACAGACATGGACTAATGTGGATGCTGTGATGGTCCCGCACTTTTCCCTAATTGCATCCTTAAGGTGTTCGAGTGTTGCAGGTCTTGTACCATAAACTGCATCCTTCAGGTAGCCCCACAAGTAAAAATCAAGTGGAGTCAAGTCCGGTGAATGTGGAGGATACTCACTGCTTCCTCTTCGTCCTATCCAACAGTTAGGCAACGTTTCATCGAGGTACCTTCTGACATCACAATGATAATGAGGGGGGGGCTCCATCTTGTTGAAAGTAAAAGTCATCATTTCCAAACAACTTCCGAACTGCAGGTATAATTTCTGTCCCCAGCATGTCGAGATATGCGGCACTGGTAACTGTCCCATTAAAGAAAAATGGTCCAACCAAACCCCTGGATGATAAACCACATCATGCTGTTAATCCTGGTAAATTAACATGTTTATCCACATAAATGTGTGGATTATCAAGTGACCAGTACCTGCAGTTGTGTCGATTTACTGTGCCATTCAGCTTGATGGTAGCTTCATCAGACTACACGATTTTGTTGTATTGAAAGCAGGGTTTCGGAGCTGGTAAAAAAACTTCTGGCTCCGACTCCGGCTCCGGAGCAGAAATTTTTTACAGTCTGGCTCCGGCTCTTTTATAGTAAATTCTGTTAATTATAAAATAAATATCTAGATTTATATAACTAATTGTCCAATTTAAAATATTGCACAAAAATATTTTATTATTAAATCACTTTAATACTCAAAATTTAAATTTCTTATGATTTTAAATTAGGCAAATATAATGATAGAATGAAATTATTTAAATAACTAAAGGAAAATGATGAAAACTAAATGATATTAAATATTTATTAACAATGGTAGCTTATATAAATTAGAGAAACTTGCCTCCTAATTAGGTACATCCTAATTAGGTATGTATCTAGGTAGTTACCTACTTAGATAAATAGTTAGTACCTACCTACCTAAGGTCTCCACCGCCATAAAAAAAATTTTACCTATATAATTAAGTGTTGTTAAGACAAATCTTCCCAAATATTTAATGGTTAAAAAATGGAAATTTGCAGATTATTCCTGCAACTCCCACACCTCCATAAAATCCAAGAATCCTATGGTACCATTTTTCGTAATATATTACAAGAATTATAATTTGCAACTAAACCTATATTTAACAAATAACAATTTAGGTAGCAATATATCGCCTGGAGCCAGACCATGGAGCCGTATTTTCAAGGTTTCTGGCTCCGGCTCCGGCTCCGGCTCCAGGTAAGCAAAATTCACTGGCTCCACCGACTCCGGCTCCGAAACCCTGATTGAAAGTGCATTCATGCCGCCAGAGAACATTTTGAGCACTTGGTGTAGTTAATTAAATTTTATATGCAAACAACTCGCTATAACATTTTGATCACTTAGATTACTAATTTACCTTTCATTGGCAATTGCTATAACAATATATTGTTTTTTTTTTTGTTTTAATTATAAAATATATGATGCTATAAAGAGTATATAGTTTTTTTGGGACACCCTATATATATATATATATATATATATATATATATATATATATATATATATAGGGTGAACCAAAAGTAGGTGGACAGTAAATGATAACGTTTATTTTGAGAATACATATTTAATTTTTTTGTATACTATAATACAAAATAAAATTTAAATAAATTTAGTTATAATATTTAATATAATATAACACAAACACCATAGTTATAATATAATATAACACAAACCGTATTCAACCTACTGTCCACCTACTTTTGGTTCACCGTGTGTGTGTGTGTATATATATATATATATAATTTTGCAAGAATTTTAGCTTATATCCGTAACATTCATTTTTAGTAGACTTAATATTTTAAACAAGTATTAGTAAAGTCATGTAAAGCTATAGAATAGTCCCACTGAAACATTATCATGTGGTAGTAAAGGACCATTCCAATACTAGTACTTAGGGCTGTTACTGCTGTTTAAAATATTGTTTAGGGCCAAGTCTAATTAGGCTAACTTGTCAATTTATTAACTTTCCCTTATTTTTAAATTAATATTATAATAAAAATTACCGTATATTTTCTCAACAGCAGCACTAGATAGACTATCCTCTGGTTAATATCTGCTTGGCCATTACTGCCACTTAATGTATGGTATTTTTATATAATTTATTAAAAAAATCTATGAAAAAATCCTTTTACCCAGTGAATAAAATATGCATGTACTGGAATGCCTTAGCCTAATTATTATTATACTCTATAATTTTAGATTTGTTTTTCCCCCCTCCCATCTCTTAAAATTGCATTAAGTATTGATAGGTTGCAAAACATCTTAAAAGAGTCTCTACATCATTTCAGTTAATCTCTACCCAATTTTACCCATTATTTATTTACCAAAACTACTGTACTTAATCCAACTAAAATTTGAATTAACTTTGATTTTTATAAGTGTTTACGAATTAATATTTTTAGTAAGCCATATTTTTAAGTTGAATAGGTTAAATTGCCACTCGATTGTAACCTGATTATGGAATATTGCCACATTTCAATGTTTGAAGCTTTAGCACCATCATTGGTTATGGTAATACAGAATGGTCTTACTTAATCTCGACTTACTCCCCTCATACTTGGTCTATAAAATTGCTTCATAATGTTGGTTAAATCATTGCTACCTACTCAAAAAGATAGTGAAGATTGGTTAGGTTGTTGTTGTTTAGCCGATCAGCCCACCCTGATCGAGCAAGCCAGCGGCATGCGGGTAACTGATTGCCCTCTCCAGAGTGGACTAGACGTTCAGCACACTAGTGATGTTGTGTTGTGTTCTTTGTTGTGCTAGAGTGGTACAGTCTGTCATAATGTGTTCAATTGTTTGTGGTGTCTCCTGGCACAGGTGGCAGGTGTCATCTGTGGAGTTATCTAGTCTCTGTTTATATGTCTGTAAGTTGGGGTGATGTTCACATCAGAATCATGCTAAGTTAACTCGATCCAATTTGCTCAGGCTGATCTTTGACCTGTTAATGGGTGGTGGCTTTGCGCCTAGGACCGCATTTGGACCAAGTTGTGTCGGTGCTTTGTGGGTTAGGTGTGTGTGTATATGTTTTCTGTACTGTGTGATGTCTGTGGGGCATGGTATGGAATGGAGTATTTGGTTATAATGTCTCTCTGGTGTTACCTTAATGGTGCGAGGTGTTGGTGCATGCAGAGCTGGGCAATAAATACATTGAATGTATTTAAATACTAAATACTAAATACATGGGAGAAATGTATTTAAATACTAAATACTAAATACATTTTACGAATGTATTTAGATACTAAATACAAAATACATCAATTGTATTTAAATACATTTGTAAATACATTTTAAATACATACAAATTTTAACATATGCATTCACTAATTCACTAAGCCATGACACGCACACGATAAAGAAATCAACCGCTTTCGACTAAGAGTGGCACACAACTGATTGAACTGACACGTTGAAACATGAACCATGCTGTACTACCCTGTCGACGCGTCGTACTGTGCTAGTACAGAACGTGTATTAAACCAGTAAAAGTATTTACATTTTTATATTTTGAGTATTTAAATACATTGTATTTAAATACTCATTAAAGTATTTAAATACTGTATTTAAATACATGAAAAACAATGTATTTATAAATACAGTTCTAAATACACAAATGTATTTAAATACGTATTTAAATACAAATGTATTTAAATACTGCCCAGCTCTGGGTGCATGATTGTACATGTAGTGGTAAGGGTGTTGTGGGTTAGTTGTCGCTGCTGCCATGAATTGTGTTCCCCTCATGTTTAAATGTTCCCTAACTTTCAGTATTTTTGTTTCTCAGTGCAGGTGTTCTATTGGTGGTGTTTGAGTGCATCCTGTAATAATATGAAGTGTGTTGTTTTGTATTGTCTGTAAGGTGTTTATGTGTATGTTTGTGATAATGGGTGCCCAGCATGGGCTAGCATAGTCCATAACTGAGTGAATATATTGTTTGTATATGAGTGGTGGTGTTTCCTGCTGGTGTCCAAAGTTTGTGCCTGTTAGTACCCTAAGCGTGTTAAGTCTTGACGTACATTTGTTTTTAATATCCTGAATGTGGTTTGCAAAAGATAATGATGTGTTGTATGTGACCCCAAGTATTTTGTTCCTGTGAGTGTGTGGAATGTTGGTGGTGTTTAGTGTAAACTGTGGAGTTATCTGGTGTTCTTTTGTTTGCTTGTAAGCAAGGTGATGGTTGATTTTGTGGGTGCTACTTTAAGTCTATTGTGTGAGAGCCAGTCTTGTATACTGTTTATGTATGTTTGTAGGTTATTTGTAGCAGTGTCGATGTTATGGGTGGATGTTAGAGTGATGTCATCCGCATATGATGATAAAGTAAGCTTGTTATCTATGGGTGTTGGAATGTCATACATGTATAAGTTGAACACTGTTGGTGAGAGAACAGAGCCTTGAGGGACCCCATTTGAAAAAAGCTTGTTTTTGGATGACTTGCCATTAATTGTGACGTGTATCTTCCTGAAAGATAGTTGCTCAGCCACCTTTTGGTGTTATTGTGCATGTTTGTGTTGAGTATTTTGTTTATGAGAGGGAAGCATGGGAGAGCATCATATGCTTTACTACTGAGGCATTCCATGTCAAGTGTACACACTTTTTGGTGATTTCTGCCACTCATCTCACCGATTTTAATGATTTTTGGTGTGGTAGTTGGGTATGATGAGTAATGAAGCGTGACCAAATTTTAGCCACTTGGGTCAAATAGTTTGGGAGTAATTAACCCCCCAAATTTGGGGTCAGCAGTGTAACCTCATGATTTTGAAAGGTCATAACTCAGGATCTAATGGATGGATTTTAATGATTTTGGTGTCAAAATGCTCAGAAAAGATAGCAGAATAACTTTAATTTTATGCACAGAGTGCGTACATTCTGTTTCAAAAAAGTTGCATTTATATTTCACCTTTGACCTTGACCTCAGGTCAGAGTTCAAAATTCAAGGTCATGAAAATTGGCATAAGTAAAGACCTTTAGATGAAGCATATTCAAGCAAAAAATTGGAGTGGGATCTCTATGGGTTTGCTTTCCACAAGCATTTGAAATTGTGCATGTTGAAAATGTTGAGCATTTTATTTAAGATAACTTCACAAATAGTTCATATATATATATACAATTATACATATTATAATATAGCTACATACATGATTTGATATATACCTATAGGTAAGCATCAAGATTTTTACAAACAAATTATTTGGTTCTCTAAACATATCAATAATTTTTATCACAAATCCTATATAATTTTTGCAGTTAAAAATAACTTGAAATTTAGGTGTTTCAAGTTTGAACAGTGAACAATGCCTAACTTGTACAGGTATTTCTGATGAATTAACACTTCATATTGTCATGCTGAACCTGAAAAATATATATTTTATACCTATTAAAAATTTAGGTAAGTAAAATTATCATGATAAGGAGTTGTTTAAAAAATTAATTAGCAAGGTAGGTAGTTAAACCCCTTAGTTACCTCCCAAGGCCTAGGTGTGTACCTCGTTCCAACTTCCAAAGGACCTAGGCCTAGATACTATGCAGGATGCCAAAACAGTTTTTTTCATTCTGTATTAGTTTAGAGATCTTATATATTCTACTGTATGGCAGAAACAAGCATAGGCGTTGAGCATGCGCTTGTGGAGAAAATAAATTTTCTAACCTCTAAGCTACTAGGATTCTAACCCAGAACCATTTATTCACAGTCACAGGCTCTAATGACTAGAGGGTTAGAGGGATTTCTGCTATTTAATAATAATTTAATATTAGGAAGCTGTACAATTTAAGATAGACTGATACTTAGAACTGTATTCATAAGTGTAATTATTAAAATATAGTTAGTTACAGTATATAGGCATACATGTCAATAAGCAATTTAAATAGCAATACCCACATTTTCCATGCAGTTGTAAGTTTTTGATTATATGTTTTTGACAATAAGTTTGTATCCAGTTTCTTGATTACTTTTTAAGATGACGCTTCTTCAGGATCATATTGGCTTCATTGGTTTCCTTTTTTGTGATTGTATATGTTCTTCCAGTAGCTGTTGTTGGGTTTATGATTGTGAGGATGTCGGACAAATCTACTGTAAGTATATCAGGATTTTCAGGATAAGTAAATGACTTATTTGGGCCACAAGGGTGAAGGAAGTTTACTTTCACTACACCCTCACCAGGATATGTTTCCATCACACACCCAATCCACCAGTGGTTATCATACTCCACTGCTACATATCCTGTGACATTTTCAATTCATTCAGTGGCTTGTTGGGGGGGAAGTGAATTCCTTTTGACTTTAAACTGAGGCGCTGTACATGTGTACTTCTAAACAATTTTTTGTCAGTGGTATGAATGAATGTAATTTTTGAGTTCCTGGTATGGTTCTCGCTTTTGATAAAATTGGATCTAAAAATTCTTTCTTTCTTTGAGTATTATTCTTATGTTGCAAAGCTAAAAGACATTTGAGTCAATTTTAAGGAACAGAAATCAAAAAGATCTCTTGGGGACAGAATTTGATTTTCATATGGCCTACAAAGACTTTCTTTTGATGCTTCCCTTTTGATGGTTCCTCCGACACCATCTGATGGTCCCTTGCCATGGCTGGTAGCAAAAAAATGCCACTCAGCCTTAACTCCAAATTCTTCATGGTGGCGGCATAAATTTAAACAGTTTTTGCAGTTTTTGTGTTGACCTGCGCATCCGTCTGTAAAATAGATAATTCTGTTTAGTAGCTGAAAATTTGACTGAAGATGATTTATTAAAACTTTTATGAATAGATGCACTGCAACAGTATCATGTGTATTACACTCTGAGATAATAGTTAGAGAGCTGTGATTTACTTTTTCTTGCTCTTTGTAATAATAAACCATGGATGAAGAGTCACTTGGAAATTATTCCAGTGAAATCCTTGAGCACAATCTTGGACTACAAAGGAATAGTTTTTGGAAAAGTCCCCAATCACCAAAAAATCGCCTTCATCCAGTTCACTTTTTCTTTTTTCTAAATACTTGGCTTGTTGTTTGGTAATGAAATCATGATGCCTTAGTTGAGTTAGTCGAGAAATAAGGGTATCTAGGAAATCTTCTAAATTTTGAATAACAGTCCAGCTGAGATCGATCTGTTGTTGTCCACTGTTTGTCGAATCAAGTCCAGGGCACTGATCACACACACCTAAATATCAAGAAGGTTGACTTTTGTCACAAATAATTTTGGCTAAAGCGCAGTGGTAACTACTCAATGGAGTTTCTTCCTCACTGGTAATTTCTGCCATTCTAGAACCTGTCATCATTAACTTAACATTCTGATGAATTGTGCAGATGCACACACTATGCATCCTACTTGCTCCTGCCAAAACACATTCTTTGGGGTGTAGCATCGCAAATTTCGAAAATCCTATAGAGAGAGCTAGAAACTTAAACTTAAATTGTTGATATGCTTCTTTTAGATTACATAAAACTAACATCTTTTGATATTTTTTTCATTCACCATTTTCTTTTATTGTTACACAGTCTTTCTTGCCTGCCATTTGTCTACTTATTTCATCATTTCTAAAAAACTCTTTAACAGTGTTAGTTACTTCCAGTGGCAATTCCTTCCCCATCTTTGGATTCAGTGATGACAATACTCCCTTTTGGGTCATTCTCTGTCAGATCAACCAGTGCCTAACACCCTCATCTCTCAGATTTTGCTGAAATTTGGTTTATAGGGAGTTTGTGGGCCCTGAATCCATTTCTGAAATTATAAGGTCAATCCAACCAACGGTTCAAGAGATATGACCTCGGGAAATTTGAGGTCACTTGCGAGGTCACTAACATTTGGCGACCCATAACTTGGGTAATAATGGTCACAATTTTATATAAAAGTATATATATTTAGAATCAGAAAACGACAAGGAATCCAAATATGCAAGTTTTAGAACTCTAGGTTGAAAATAAAAAGTTACACTGTAACCAAAATTTGAGGTCACGATTTGACCTCTGGGGTATCAAATGAGAATTTTTTTTTAAATGTAAAAAATGAAGGCATAGGCATTGGCTATTAGAATCAGCAAAAAAAGTTTGTTTATGTTAGTATTTTTCATGTAACTAACATATAAGTGAACACCATATTCATAAGTTGTGCGTCAATTCTACCTATTTTTTCACACTTAAGCTCATAATTTGACCTATAGAAATTAAAATTACATTTTTTTATAGATATAAAAACAAAGGCAAAAATGTAAAATTGTATTTCACTGCTAATCTACACTGGCAATAATAGTTATAATAGTGAAAGGGGAAGACCTACTTAGAGGATTCATGTGCTAGCCTAATACAATTTTTGCATGCTCGATGCTCTCATCAATTTCTTTTTGTGGAAAAATGTATTGAATTCTGCTGCCTCCTCTTAGGGTAGGACAACTCATTACAGTTAATATATGATGTCCTGGCACTGCACATGAATCCTTGTTTGATGGATAATAATATGCACTTGATCCTGATGACCCAGAGGGATGTAGAAAGTTCACAGTGAAATCATCAAACTCTTCACAATATTCCTCCACAATTCCATACCAAACTTGCATGTCATAAATGCAGCCAACATACTCTCCTGGTTTGACACATTTTAGGTTACCAAGCATTGCAGGTTCATTAGTAAAATGACTTTTCCTTATTCTTTTCTTTTCTCCAATGCCACTTGAAATGGGATACACCATCAGTTCTTCCTTGTTTAGGGGAACAAATCTATGATATTTCTGAGTTCCAGGAATAGCCCTACTATCCTTGAATCGATGTTCCAACCGTTCTTCTGCATCTTTCAAATCAGCTGTAGTTACAAAGAAAAAATTTATCTTCTTGCTCAAGTTTTCTTCACAAAACTGAAACATGTGTTCTGGTGTAAGAATTTGCCTCTCTGTAGTTCTCTGCAAACTGGCACGAGCAGTAGCTCTTTTCACTGTTCCTCCAATCCCATCACATGCATTTTTGCCATGGGATGTAGCAAAGAAGTGCCATTCACAAGACAGACCAAAATCCTCTTCATGGTAACAGAGATTTGTGAAGTTGTATCTGTTCTTATATTGGCCAGCACATCCATCTGAGAAATAGTGCACCTTCTTCAATTGTGGGCATCTGAATTTAACATATGTCATAAGCTTCAATATGAATGAGTAAACCATTATAGTGTTGTGTTTTAGTGATGCAGATAAGAAACAGACACTAAAATGGCTAAGTTCCTGGTCTGCAGATGATCTATAATAGATGACAAAAGGGTGAACTGTACACTGTGAATTGTCCCAGTGAAACCCTTGGGCAGCATCCTGGACAATGAAAGAATAATTCTCAGAGAAATCACCTACTATAACTACCTCGCTCTGAGGTGGTAGTGTTTCTTTCAACTGCTTGAAGTACTGTGATTGTTGCTGAGCAACAAAGTGATGACGAACCATGCGGGATATTTTCATGCTTAGGATGATAAGTATTCATGAAGTGGCTCCACCTTATCAACCATTGTACAACGGTCAACAGTCACCCATTGCTTGTAAGATATTTCATTTGGAGCTGATTTCACACTGTCAAGTAACTCAAGAAAATCCAGGACACCCTCTTCTCTTGGGCAATCATTGCAAAGTTGCATCATGCAAGTCTCTCTTTCTGTACTGCAGACACTGTAATCCATAAGATCCTTGTATGAAAGACCTCTTTCTCCCAATGCAGCCAGCTGCAATTTTGGATTTTGATGGTATGTGCAGACACAGACAGAATGAGTCCCACCACTACCGGCAAGCACACAATATGATGGCCGTAATTTTGCAAATGTGGAAAATCCTATTTTGGGATTCTTTTCATCACTTTTATATAGTTCAAACATCTCTCTTAAATTCCCGAGGACCAATCGTTTTTGCACCTTCATTGCACCTTCAGCACTGATAACTTTCACGCAATCCTTTTGGCCAGGACACATACGACTAACCTCTTCTGACTCATAGAATCTTCTAACTATATCTTTGTGTTCTTCAGATATCACTTTTCCTTTGCTCATTAGTGGAGTCTTTGGAAGGATTCCATGTTCTGATTTAAGTGAACGGCTTCTTTTCACCATGTATGTTGTAGTTTGAAAGAAACTAGCTTTTTTTCAATTGTGTATGGTGAGAGTGTCAATATTTGTAGTTTGTGATGGTGACATTTGCTCTCCAGGAATGACTGTTTCAATTCATTCATTAATTTGTCTAGATGTTTTTCAGATTTAGTTTCAGGTTTTGAAGTATCACTTACCTCCTCGGTAATTTGAACACCATAACTGAGTTCTAGCCTCTCCTTCAGGTGTTTCTGAGCAGATGATAGCTTACCACAAGCTTTGCGCTTTTTCTGGCTTAATGACAGCCCTTCTGAAAAGAACAGAAAAAAGGTTTCACACACCTGAATATTAGTAATTAAATATTAATTATAGTACCTTAAATGCTATATAATTGGCTATATAGTAGATCAACAGACCTTGTAGTAAAGTATAAGTTATTATATTAATTTATTACTTACTTTTTTTAACTGGTGTTTGGTCCAGAAATGCTAGAACTGGTTCAACTGAAGTTGAAGGATTTTCCTTTATCAAGCAATCACTGTCATTGTCCAGATCTTGAATTGAAGAGATGTTACTCAAGCCACTGATAGTAGATGATTCATTTGAATCCTGCTCAGACTCGTTGTTTTCAGTGGTACTAAGTATAGTGGGGTTTTTCATTATCAGTGTCCAGCAGTTCACACACAACAATGAGTCTTTTTCACTCTTCCAGCACATTTTTCAACAAGTACATCAGTCACTTTTCTAAGATTGATTGTTATGCGTTTCTTGTGTTTTTGAATAGGGTCCTGGCAGTATTTCAAGTGCCGAACCATTGTATTTTGATCTGTAAAGATATAGGATTTACAATTAGGTAATATATATTTTTTAGAAAATATATAGCTATACACACTTAATATTTTAGGCCTTGATAGTCTCTGAGGCTCATTAAAACACCATACCCACCAGCCACCCACAGTGCTGGCTGGAACTGTACTAACCTGTAGACAAGGAATTTTGCAAATGTGTTGATTCTGCACTTAGACAAGTAGCAACATGTTTCAACAGGTTTGTTTAGGCTACATGTGAGCTTAGTCTTCCCCTTTCACTATTATAACTATTATTGCCAGTGTAGATTAGCAGTGAAATACAATTTTTATTAAATTCTTGGAGCTTGAGGTCAAATTGATAACTAAGATATAAAAATTCCTTGAAATGACAAGCAATTTATAAATATGGTGTTCACTTATAAGTTAGTTACATGAAAAGTACCAACATAAACAAACTTTTTATGATTGTTTCTATTAGTCAAGAACTCTGACTTTGTTTTTTATATCTATAAAAAATGTAATTTTAATTTCTATAGGTCAAATTATGAGCTTAAGTGTGAAAAAATAGGTAGAATTGACGCACAACTTATGAATATGGTGTTCACTTATATGTTAGTTACATGAAAAATACTAACATAAACAAACTTTTTTTTGCTGATTCTAATAGCCAATGCCTATGCCTTCATTTTTTACATTTAAAAAAAAAATTCTCATTTGATACCCCAGAGGTCAAATCGTGACCTCAAATTTTGGTTACAGTGTAACTTTTTTATTTTTCAACCTAGAGTTCTAAAACTTGCATATTTGGATTCCTTGTCGTTTTCTGATTCTAAATATATATACTTTTATATAATTATGACAATTATTACCCAAGTTATGGCTCGCCAAATGTTAGTAACCTCGCGAGTGACCTCAAATTGCCTGAGGTCATATCTCTTGAACCGTTGGTCGGATTGACCTTATAATTTCAGAAATGGATTCAGGGCTCACAAACTCCCTATAAACAAAATTTCAGCAAAATATGAGAGATGAGGGTGTTAATTTCAATTTTTTTTGGTTGATCTGACAGAGAATGACCCTTTTCTTTTGCAAGCTGCTGAGCTTGAACAGCCATCCTTTGTGAACAGTTAAATTCTTGAATTAGTTTTCTTACACTCATTGATGGTGCAAAAACAGTTAGAATCATAATTTGGTCATGTTTATCTGAGTTTTGATATTTATCTTTCAATGTTTGGACAACTACTTCTGGCTCGGACAGTTTGTCTACATTTGATGGACCTGGCTCTTGAGGAATTTCACCTACCATATCTAAGTGTCTTCTTAATGAACTTTGTATTTTGTCTATTTTTGTTGGGAGGTATGCTTCATTTCTTTGAATCTTGCGCTTGACAATTGGACTTTCCCCAATCATGGTAATTGTCTCATTCATTGCTGACAATTCAGCCTCCTTGTCAACAAAAACATCATCTGATGACATGGTTTCCATAGTAGTATCAGACGAGCTTGATGATAATATTTCTGGTTCTGCTATAAAGGGTGTCCCAAAAGTCCCTATCTATTTTGTTGAAATAGGCTGAATTTCAAATGAATATTTTAATGACATGATTGCATGCACCTTTCTAGACCAGAGCTTTCCAAACTGGTGTGTCACGACACATTAGTGTTTTTTATATTTTGAAAATTTTGATTTTTCTATCAACAAAATCGGCTACAAGATAAACAAAATCGGTTACAAGATAAACCACCTACTGAAAAATTATCTGATATTTGATAGTATTTGATAACAAAAATTAATTAATGTGTCATGAAAATTGTTATGCTTAAATAGTTTGTCACCAACGTTAAAAGTTTGGAAAGCTCTGTTCTAGACAAATACATGCATTAAATTTCTATTTTAATTATTTTTAAATTTTTAATTAATTTTTTCAGATCCATATCATTGGTGATGGATGTGCATGAACGCATTATGATAGTAACATGTCGCATCAGAGGAGTGAAATGTGAAATTAGAGACTGATTCTCAAGGTTTGATAAGCCTGGACCGACAGATAAAGCAATTCGTGAATTGGTGAACAAATTCAAAAGGACTGGATCTGTGCATGATGAAGGAAGAAGTGGATGCCCAAGAACAGTGCAACAAAACATTGAATCTGTTCGCATAATGTTCGAAGATGATCAAAGAATGTCAGTTCGCCAAGCATCCCACAGATTGACCATACCCAAAACAACTGTTCACAGAATCTTGCGTTCGACGCTGAAGAAGAAGTGTTATCACATTCAGCTGTTACACAGCTTACACGAAGAAGATTTTCCAAAACGAGCAGCAATGTGTGCGGAACTGGTTGAACAAATCCAAAATAACAATTTAATGGACCACATTTTGTTTAGCAATGAGGCGACTTTTCACACCTGTGGTAAAATCAATCAACATAATTGTCGCATCTGGGCTAATAAAAAGCCAACTGAGTTCACTGAATGGGAAAGAAACTCTCCTAAAGTCATCGTGTGGCTTGGAATGACGAAGTCTAAGATTTACGGGCCCTTTTTCTTTGCAGAGGCTACAGTGACAGGGCCTGTTTACTTTGATATGCTTCAAAATTTTCTAGAACCTCAACTTCTTGAAAATGGCATTCTCGACAATGTAGTCTTTCAGCAGGATGGGACACCATGTCATTATGCCAGAATTGCTCAGACATACCTAAACGAGTGTTTTCCATATCGTTGGATTGGACGTGAGGGAAATAGGCCCTGGGCAGCACGATCTCCGGATTTGACCCCATTGGATTTCTTTGCTTGGGGTTTCATTAAATCAGAGGTCTATCGCAGAAATATTCGAGATTTACCAGATCTGCGAGATCGCATTAGGCAAGCAGAGAAAATAACACCTGAAATGCTCAGAAATGTGTTCCGCAATGCAGCTGACCGCTTTGAGATTTGCAGAGATACAGATGGAGCACATGTGGAAACTACTAATTAAAGATTTTAATGGTGTAATACTTGTAATTTCCATAGAAATACATCTGTATTCAGGTCAGTGTGACATTTATTTGAAATTCAGCCTATTTCAACAAAATAGATAGGGACTTTTGGGACACCCTGTATTTTGAACTTGTAAAATAGGTAAGGAAAATTTTTTTCTGCATGATGAACATAACTTTTGGCCTGGGTTCAAATGATTTTGAAATTTTTCTATCAGTGATTATGAAGCAGGCCAAAGATCAGAAGATTTTAATTTATTGTGGGAATTGAATGGATCACAATAATATTTTGATGACATTTTATCAGCATATAGTCAAAACCTGAACACACAAATTTAACATGATTAAATATACAAATTATATAGGTACTGTGATGAAAATTATTGTTCTTTTAGAGCAGCAAATACCTTAATATTTACAAAAATCTTAATACATATGGTACAGTTTATTTATCAAACCATGAATGTAGCTATATTTATACATACAGTAAATACTTGATAAGTTGGACTATATAGGGCTCTAGCCAGTCTGACTCATTGAAAAGTCCAACTCATCGTGAATTACCTTAATTAACCCCCTATTTACTCGTAAAGAGGCATAAATACTCTCTAACCTTTTAAGTTTGATTAGTGAGAGTCTAATACAATGTTCAAAATAAACATTAAAACAATAAAACTTTGTTTCACTTACCGTTGCTGGAATTATTTTGAGCGTGAAACGCAAAAAATTTTATTGTTTACCTTTTCGTACAATACAGTATTAAAAAACACTTCACTTAGTAAAAGAAACAAAAGAATAATAGCACTTGACAGAGGATGAGTCCGACTCATCCTGAATTCTGACTCATCGAAGTCTGACTCATTGATTATTTACTTTATATACATATATATAATTATATATATGACCTATTTGTGAAGTTATCTTAAATAAAATGCTCAAAATTTTCAACATGCACAATTTCAAATGCTTGTGGAAAGCAAACCCATGGAGATCCCACTTCAATTTTTTGCTTAAATATGCTTCATCTAAAGCTTTTTGCCAATTTTCATGACCTTGAATTTTGAACTCTGACCTGAGGTCAAGGTCAAAGGTGAAATATAAATGCAACTTTTTTTTAATGGAATGTACGCACTCTGTGCATAAAATTAAAATTATTCTGCTATCTTTTCTGAGTATTTTGACATCAAAATCATTAAAACCCATCCATTAGATACTGAGTTATGACCTTTCAAAATCATGAGGTTATGCTGCTGACCCCAAATTTGAGGGGGTCATTACTCCCAAACTATTTGACCCAAGTGGCTAAAATTTGGTCACACTTCATTACTCATCATACCCAACTACCATACCAAAAATCATTAAAATCAGTGAGATGACCTGACATAAGGTGTGTACACTTGACATGGAATGCCTTTAATGTCTATTGTTGCTAATAGTGTAAGTTGAGCTGGTTGTCTGGAGTTGATGCCATCCATGATGTGCTGCGTGAGGTTAGTGAGTAATGTTGTGGTTGAGTGGTGAGGTCTGAATCCATGTTGAGTAGGCGATAGTGGTATGTGTGGGTTGGTGATTTGTAAGATTAGTCTTTCTGTTACTTTAGAAGGTGTGCATAGTAAAGTAATGGGTCTATAGGAAGCTGGTTCTGTTGGACTTTTGTTTGGTTTGATTAGTGTAATAATTTTACCTTGTTTCCATATGTCAGGAATAATACAGTGTTGGTATGAATATGTGCTGATATTTGTGAGAGCTAGTATTCCCTGTGGGCCCAAGTGTTTAAGGTGTATGTTAGGTATGTTGTCTGGTCCAGTAGCCTTTGAATTCTTAATGTTTTTGATGATCTTGGTGGTCTGGTCTGTGTTGAAGGGTGTAATGGTTGTGTTGAGTCTGTAGGTTTTCTTGTGTCTGGCTGTTTGTCTGTGTGTTTCTGGTTGTTGTCTCTGTTTAAGTGACTTATCTTTGTGTAGTGATTAACTAGAATGTTAGCTTGTTGTGTATATGTTAGGATATTATTTTGGCTGTGACAGATAGCCACGTGTGAGGTGCGAATGCCACTGTTAGAATAGGTAATGCTGTTTATAGTCTTGTATAGCCTGGATGTATCTGTGGAGTGGTTTAGTGTTATGAATTCCCTAAATGTTTGTTTGTTTTTCTTTGAGTTTGTTGTTTATTTCTGTGTTGAGCTGTTGTATCTGCTGTTTTATGGCTTCTGTGTGCCTTATGAGGTGGGTTATGTGTAATTTTGATTGTATTTCCTAATGTTGCCCTTGGGTATGTATTTGTTTGTATTATTGATGATCTGATTAAATGTCTTGAGTGTTGTATTGATGTTTATGATGGGTGTGCTTTTAATGTGGTGAATTGTTCCTCAGTCTGTATTTTGAACTGTTCCCAGTCAGCTTTCTTGTAATTTCTGTAAGTGTGCCTAAGGCTGTTGGGGCAGAGTGTAGAATGTGTTGTAATGATGATGGGCAGGTGGTCTGATGACAGTTGTTTTTCCTGTTCTCCAGTGTGTATGTGTTGCTAGTGAGGGGGAACAGAACGTTATGTCTGGGGAGGAGTTTGAGTATCCTGCTTGATGTGGTGTGTGTGTATGTTCTTCTGTATTAAGAATGAAGAGGCTATTTAGTTGTGTGGCTATGTTGGCGCCTCTGGTGTTGCTTTGGTTGTGCAGGTACCAACTAGTGTCTTTAGCGTTGAAGTCTCCTCCTAAGATGACATTAGTGAGAGAGGCCAGATTGTGTAACTCTGGATTGGTTAGGTTAAATGAATTAGCTGGAAGGATAGAACCCTTCTTCATGTACCAAGAAAAAGAGAGAAAGGGAGTACTATGCTTCTTATTTTTTAACTTTGGTATTGTTCAGAATTGTAATCCTCCATAATCCTTCCATCATCCTAATCTCCTAATTTCGTTCCTATGGTTATGATATTCCTTAATTAAAATTTAATTAAATATTTCAAAATTATTTATTGTTTATTATTGTTTTACTTTAACTAGACATTATAAATTAAGGTCTAGAACTTAGGCTTAAACACTTTAATTATAGATTGCTAATTACCAGGCCCTAAACTTAAATATTTTCCTTAAATTGGAGGAAAGTAAGTTTAGAGTTTGAGGGGTTCCAGCACAGATGAATCAGTGCTTAACACCCGACCATCTCAGATCTTGCTTATTTTTGGTGTATAAGGTAAGTTTGTGCAAGAAAGCCAGCTGTGAAAGTTTCAGCTTTCTACGACCATTACTTCACGAGTTATGAAGGTCAGAAAAATCAAGGTTAAGGTCAAAATAGCTCAAGGTCGGCATCTTTGGATGCACCTCACACATTCACTAATTATTGTAACCATATGAAACTATATGTTTTTGGACTCAGAATGAGCTGTAGAATCCAAAAATGCAACGAAAACAGCAATAGGAGAACAAATAAAAATGTTCACCCTTTTTCAAGGAACGAATTGACCCTTTGACCTTGAAGTTCACACATTTTGGGGAAACATTTCTTTACACAAAATGAAGTTCCACCATTGCACTTTTAATATAAACAATAAAAATGTATCTTATTCACCATCTATACTGTCTTAAAGAATTTTTCAAATTGGCAAATTTCTGGCAAAATCGCCATATGTATATGCATATATGTACTGTACTGTTAAATAATATATTTTGTGAACATAAATTAATTACTTATTTTATGCCTTTCTTACAGATAAACAAGATGGGTAGAAAAGTTTGTGCTGATCCTCTTAGAAAACATAAGAAGAAGATCGAAAAAGCACTTGTGCCAGTCCGTAATACACTGCAAGGAATTCACGGATTAATATATGGAGATTACATTTGTAAAAATTGTGTTAATGATATCAATAAAATCAAAGCTGAAGACAAAAAAGTCTCTGATATTGTCTCAGATTCGAACTCAGACACTGATGCCACTGCCACAGAAAAACGTTCCTCTGCCTATGGGTGTACTACTGAAATAATGTTTGAAGATTTCCAAGGAGATTTAGACACAATTCTTCCAATGCTGAATGTGACACCAGTGAAGACAAGTAAGTTTAAGTATTTTTAAAGTGTTAATTTATGTAGATATTATAGCAACAAAACATCAATATATATAACTACATGTATGAACATTACAACCTTTATATATTTGACAAATTCATGATTATATATACGGTATTTACCAAATTCATATGTAATGTACATGTACATCTATAGGCCTACAGTTGATTAAAAAAAGTTATAACAATTTATTTTATTTGTTTTTCAGAGGGTCTGTCACGAAAAGGGAGATCTTCAAAGGCTGAAACAAAATTTGAAATGGCATCAACATCCCTGAAGAGAAAGCTAGAAACTTCATATGACACAATTTTTTACACAAGAAAGTGAAGAAAAGCAATCTAAAATGGATGACAATAATTTGTGAGTACTGTATATATATCTGTAGTACCTTCATTAAAGTATACTAAGCCTATATATAGATCATATGTTTGCATATAAATTTACTCAAACATGTATATCATTTTCGCAGGCATGCAGGAGTGATGCAAGCACTCAAGAATGCCTTCAGTGAGACGACTGACTACAAGAGGAAGATTCAAATACTAACACTCTCACCATACACCATTCACAGAACAGCATCTTTCTTCAATGCATCTACAAGAATGGTTTCAACCAGCCGCAAAATAAAGAAAGAACATGGCATATTACCAGAAGTTCCACATATTAGCAAAGGTCGGGTTATAACAAAGAAAGAGAAGGAAGCAGTGTGCACTTTCTATGAATCAGATGAAATAAGCAGAATATGTCCAGGCAAGAAGGATTGTCTATCAATTAGGAATCATGAAGGAGAGAAGCAACTACAGCAGAAACGATTGGTGCTTGGTAATTTACGTGAGATTTTCGCTGTTTTCAAGGCAAATGACACTAATCCAAAAATAGGTTTCTCATCATTTGCTGCATTGAGACCCAAGTGGTGTGTCTTGGCAGGAGCTGGAGGAACACACACTGTGTGTGTCTGTACCTACCACCAAAATCCCAAACTTCAGCTATCAGCTTTGGGGGAAAAACAACTATCATATAAAGACCTCATTCTCTATGCAGTTTGTGACAGTGAAAAGGAAGAGTGTATGCTACAAAAATGTGCATTGTGTCCAGGAGAAGAAGGTGTTATTGCATTCCTTGAAGGATTGGAATCTGTTCAGGATGCAGTCGGCACCATAATTACATACAAGCAGTGGACTTCCACGGATCGGACAACCCTTATTAACATCGGTGAATCCCTTGAAAACTTCATTAAGTCTTTGGCAACTAGAATTTGTGCACTAACAAGACACACTTATGTGGCTGATGCACAAGCAAGTTTCCTAAAAAAACTGAAAGCTAATCTGATGGTCACTGAAGGTATTCTCCTAGGAGACTTCTCTGAAAACTACTCATTTATTGTACAAGATGCTGCACAAGGTTACCATTGGGAAAATAGTCAGGCAACAGTTCATCCATTTGTGTTCTACTATAAAGTAAATGAAAATGATGTTGAAATTAAAGTTAAAAGTTATTGTTTCATTTCTGATGACATGAAACATAGTACAAACCTTGTCTTTGCGTTCTTAAAGCAACTGATCCCCATGATAAAAGAAGAGAGCTCAGGCCTGCGGAAGATTCATTACTTTACTGATGGTTGCGGAGGGCAGTATAAGAATAAATATAACTTCACCAATTTGTGTCACCACAAAGAGGACTTTGGACTGGATGCTGAATGGCACTTTTTTGCAACTTCACATGGCAAAAGTGCTTGTGATGGAGTCGGAGGCACAGCAAAAAGAATGACGGCTCGTGCCAGTCTTCAACGTACATTTAAAGACCAAATTCTGACACCACTTGACATGATGAAATTTCTGGATGAGAAAGATACCAGCACAAAATTTGTATTCTTATCGAAACAAAATGTCCAGCAGACAACTGAATTCCTGGAAAATAGATATAAAAATTCTGTAACCATCCCAGGTACTCGTAGATTTCATAGATTTGTGCCTATTAGTCATACCCAGTTGGAGGTTGGTGAGATTTCCTCAGGTCCTACAAAAATTATGACAGTTGTGCATCCATCGTTTAAAGATAATTTACATGAGCAAAAGCACATTTCAACTGAAGATATACAAGTTGGGGTATATGTAGCTTGTAACTATGATAATAAAATTTGGTTTGGATTAGTGGTTGAAGTATCAGAAGAATTTAGTGATTATAAGGTCAATTTTATGTCTCCACATGGAAGACGTTCTAAACATAGTTTCCCTTCTCGTCCTGACTCATGTTGGATGTTATCATCTGATATTATCCAGACAATGACTGCTCCATCATTGACAGCAGGTTCAAGAATAATTCAGTATGCCTTTGATGATCATGAGATGCTAACAGCTGAGGGTAATCATGCAGACCTGTTTGCCACAGTTTCCTGTTCTTGAGTCGAAAGTGTACAGAGCTCTAGTTTAATATGTATCTATAGAATACAGGTCTACATAATATGATACTCCTTTTTTACTCCTATTTTATATGATACTCCTATATATATATGTTTGTATTAATGTATTATTAATAAAAGTAATTATAAAAAAAAGTAAAATATTTCTAAGGGTGGAAAGGTGTGGTTGTAGGGGTGGAGGAGACCACAATAAAATAGAGATCTATATCATAGTTATACCTATGGTACCTAGCTTATATCTAAGTGATTTTGTATCACGTTTCTAATAATATTTATTTTTGCTTAAGTAGTTTAAATAATGAATATCTCTAGATTTTAACAGTACATATATGCATATACGGTACATATGGCGATTTTGCCAGAAATTTGAAAAATAGCCAATTTGAAAAATTCTTTAAGACAGTATAGTTGGTGAATAAGATACATTTTTATTGTTTATATTAAAAGTGCAATGATGGAACTTCATTTTGTGTAAAGAAATGTTTCCCCAAAATGTGTGAACTTCAAGGTCAAAAGGTCAATTCGTTCCTTGAAAAAGGGTGAACATTTTTATTTGTTCTCCTATTGCTGATTTCGTTGCGTTTTTGGATTCTACAGCTCATTCTGAGTCCAAAAACATATAGTTTCATATGGTTACGATAATTAGTGAATGTGTGAGGTGCATCCAAAGATGCCGACCTTGAGCTATTTTGACCTTAACCTTGATTTTTCTGACCTTCATAACTCGTGAAGTAATGGTCGTAGAAAGCTGAAACTTTCACAGCTGGCTTTCTTGCACAAATGTACCTTATACACCAAAAATAAGCAAGATCTGAGATGGTCGGGTGTCAAAATGAAAATTTTTTGCTTCACCTGTGCTGGAACCCTCCGTTTAGATGTGTGGCATAGCCAGGTAGTAGGTCCCTCACTGGTATGTGTTCAGATGGGCTTGCTGTTTTATTTACATAATAAAAACATAGTGAAAGGTTACCAGTTTGTGTAAAATTTATGATTAGGGCCTAGTTAATCCTATGAAGGGAAGCTGTAGTAGGCTAGGCCTAGGCCTTATAGAAAGCTTATATTCTATTTGTCAAATTAGGCCTGGGCCTATTCCAAATTTAAATTTAAAGTAATGAATGCCTGTTTACAACCTTTTATTAAATATCCATTAGTAAGTATTGTAATGTTACTAGTTCCATTCTTATTTCTGTTGCTAATTTTCTTTTTTCCTTTTTTATAGCCGTTTTATGATTCCTATGTATATGTTGCTCGCAGTTTTTATATTAAAGTATCTTGCTTTACAGCCAAATAGATCTTCTGGCTACATCTACCCATATCCACAACAGGTAAACATTTGTTTAAAAGCTTGGCTACCTACTTCATATTCTTCCGTAAATTCCTTTAGTACTTTATCATTTATGAATGTTTTGTCTTCATTCTTATTTCTTTGTACGTAAATGTATTTTGGATTTCTCTTTTAAGGTTTAATGTTGCCGTATGGGTAGTAGTTTTTTATAACCCATTTGACTCATTCATTAAATTAGGCCCACCATATAAATTGTGAAATAGTTGATGGCTTAAAGAGTGGAAGTGTGTAATTATATGACTACAGTTAACTACACATTAGGAATGAAAGTTGAATGAGCCATTCTTTGACTGCACATTTGTAATAGTTTGCTATCATCTGGTAATGATGAATCCTTGTACAATCCTTACTGGAATTAAATATTTAAGGAATATATATATTAGTATACACGCAAGGTAGAGTCAAAAAGTTTGTGAACTTTTTGCTTGTCAGCCATATCTGCCATCATGGTGGGTTTTGCTGCACACTGCTTTTGTAGTAGTTCCCTTCCACTGTCACACATTTCTGGTAGCAGCCATACCACTGCTGGAAGCACTCCTGCAGGCCTTTTCCTACAACCTCCTTAAGTGCTGTTGTCATAGCCTCTTTCACCTCATCTGCTGACTGGAACCTGTGTCCCTTCAAAAGGGCTTTCATTCTTGGGAACAGGTAGTAGTAGTTGGCAGGGGTGAGATCTGGAGAGTAGGGAGGTTATGGAACCACAGTGATGGCATTCTTGGTCAGATACTCCTGCACCAAAAGAGAGTGATGAGCTGGTGCATTGTCATGGTGAAGCAGCTAGTTTCCAGATTCCCAAAGATGTGGGCATTTATGGGAGATAGCTTCTCACAGATGGTGAAGGGTGTCTCTGTACATGGTCTGGTTAGTGTTATGCCCTTCTGGTATGAACTCCTGGTGAATGACACCCTGGATATCAAAGAACACACCCAGCATCACCTTCCCTTGCTAATGAGGGGCTGTTCTTCACATTTATCCTCTGTGAGATTTTGTGCAACAATGTGGCCACACACATGATGCATGTTAAGGTCATCATGCAGAATTTGATGGCATGTGCCATGTGACACACCAATGATTTTGACAACTTTGTCAATAGTTCTTTTATGGTCCTGTCGGATGATCTCACAAACCCAGGCAAAGATCTCCTCATTATGAGCTACTGCTGGTCTTCCATCCCGCAGGCCATCCTCCAGTGATTGTTGGCTGTCCTTGAATTGCCTAAACCATTTGTACACTGCACTCCAACACATGGCCTCATCCTCAGAGACCCTCTCTGATCATGTAAATTTGTGAGAATGTCTTGCCCAGTCATACTCAAAACTTAATGTTCACTTGCTCCTCAAATTGCGACATCCTGGAGCACTGAGTTCTGAAAATAACAAAATTTGCCAAACCAAACAGACAGTAGTACTTTCCATGTTCTCTGCACACTGACTGAGTGTGCCCACCAGACCAAGTCTTTGCCCACACCTTCCCTACATATCCACATATGCACAGACATGAAGACTCGTACAAGTACTGAGTCATTCAGTAACTGTTGAAAAAGTTCACAAACTTTTTTACTCTACTTTGTGTATATATATATATATATATATATATATATATATATATATATATATATATATATATATATATATATATATTCAAAAAAGATCTGATGGATTACAATGTATCACACACACACACACACAAACACACCTGTTTTGTTTTACATATGCTGTTAATGCTTATGCCTGAAGTTTGTTATAGTCCACTGTTTCTTTTGCATTGAAAGGGAGCAGTCAGTGATCTCATCAACCTTACTCAAATGTACTCTCCAAGTGGAAGTGGATGTGTGGAACCTACAACAGTATTAGGCTCAAGTAGGCCTCATCCATCCATTCAACACTCAACAGCACATACAGCTGTTTCACATCGACACAGCCACCTCAGCCCTCCAGACATGCTCTCCAGATCAAGCTCTGATTCATCCCTCCACCAGACAGTGTATCAGAATAAAATAATGGGTAGTTGCCGTAAAGGTAAAAGCTTGTTATAAACCATAAGCATACATGAAATATAATTCTTTAGACTCTTCCCATGGATATTCGCATACCTTGAAGCTGCTGCTCTGTATTTAACCATCTTTGAAAGGATTGATGCTGTGTGTTTTGCATAGATTTTGTGAAAAGATTTCCTGGATAAAACCTACAGGGTGTCCATAAAGTCATGCATCATAGGAACATAAGCAATGTCTATTTATTTATGTCTCCATCAGGCCAAATACGTTGAGGAACATTCAAAGAAACCTGCTTTTTCATTTACAAACATGTTTTGAGATTGGTGGGAATCATTTTGAACAAATAAATAAAACAAAATAAATATTTTCCTATGCTGCATGACTTTATGGACACCCTGTAGAATAATTTAGAATGGTTTATTTCATTTAATACTATTAATAACTTGATCTTTT
The DNA here is from genome assembly GCA_023014485.1 of Bathynomus jamesi. Lineage (NCBI taxonomy): Eukaryota > Metazoa > Arthropoda > Malacostraca > Isopoda > Cirolanidae > Bathynomus > Bathynomus jamesi. Next base: position 954,217 of record JAJOZX010000413.1, on the reverse strand, counting down.
GAAAGGCTTCATGACGGAGGGGGATCGACGCAGTCAGCTTGGGAGTATGTCCTATCAAATGCACAAATCATCAGGCGATCCCTTTCCCTCCACAGATGCACCCATGTAAGCTCTTCTTTCATCTGTCTTCATGATGAAAGGGTTATAATTTAATAATTAGGCATTTATTTAAATGAAAAATATTAGCTCACATTGATAAAGCAGCTTTGGAAGAAGCTAGAAAGACTAAATCTTAAAGAAATTAATCTCATAAAGACATAACCTAAAGTGTTTTTTTAGAAATGTGAGATCACACCTTCTTCAGTAGCTCTGTAAATACGCTTATTAACAGACTTGGAATTTATATTTTGCAAAATTTAATTATAAATTATAGCTTTGGTTCATTTATGACATGACAGTCCTGAGTGGCTTCATGTCTTCCAAATGTAATGTAGCTAGTGTTTTGAAGTCCAAATTCTAGAAGGTATTTTTCACAGGTTGACTTCTCTAATAAAATGATATCATAGCTTTGGGTATATTTTGTTTTAATGTTTTGTCTGAAAACTTCAAATATGGTAACAGAAATGATGAGGTTTTATACAGATGATAAAATTTATCAGTATATGAAATTGCAGGGTAAAAACAATAGATGAAAACTTGAAGAATCTCTTAAAAACATTGAATTAAAAATTTCAAATATTTCTTCTTTACTCTGTAGATTTATGATTTCCTGTAATACTTTCGAGCGTCTCATGACTCGATCAATTAGGGTGCTGCCTAGCAGTGGTGAGACTGGTGAGTCGCGGGTTTGAACCCCAGTACTGCTTAGAGCTGGACAGTTATCATTTTTGTATCTTACATCACTGAAGCACCAGGCCAGTCACCCAGCCTTCTTTGACTCAGGCTAAGGTAGCCCAGGCTCAGGCTCCTACCCCCTCACTTCCTCGGGAGATATGGAACATGGATATTACTTTACCTCTAAGATTTTTATATATTATAGAATTTATTATGCATTTAATGTTTATCTTTCATCAGTATTATTGACCAAAGATAAAGCAATTCATGAATTCATAAACTTGCTTTAAATTTTGTTTTTAATGGTAGGTTAATTTAATTTTGTTTCAGCCATTTTTAAGCCCCCACCCACCCACCCCAAAAAAAGATGAAAATTAAGTGTATATTAGGCAAATTATCTTTAATATATATTAAAGTTCTAGGCCAGTACTAGTCATGTATCTAGTAATTTTCTTCTGAAATAATTCCGTAGATAGTTACAAATAAAAGGAAACCTTTTATGAAAGAATGTTAAAATGATGACTGATTGGAACACTGAATCTGCATGAGACACTAGTCACATTTTTTCTTTCCCAAAAACCAAGTTACTGATCTAATGATCTTCAATTTTTGGTTCCAGTTCATTAATTAATGAAGAGAAGTGTTTAAGACTTTAGGCGTCAGTCTATTACAGTAGGGTATGTGCCTTACTACCATGCGCAAAGTTTTTTAGCGTTAGAACTTAATTTTAGTATTGCAATGAAGTGGTAAAACTATAAAATTAAATAAGCGTTTCTTTTTAAGTCGCTCTTCTATGCTGGTAGTATTTAAGATGCGTAATTAATATGTATATTATTAATTTTTATACCAATTTTTCCAAATTTTGGTGGAAAATAATTTTAAGAAATCTCTCAAATCATTAGTTGTCAGTTTTCTTTAAATAAAAAGTCCCACCTTGCTTTTAAGTTATGCTTGATGTTCTGCTCTGATTTATATTTTCTTATTAATCGGAGATTCAATATTACCTTAGATACATTGATAGACTCAAAACTATTTTTGGTCTCAAGGTGTTCTCTGATCTTGCTATTTTTTTATGTTCTGAGGTAAAGTGTTTATAGTATAACCATTGTAAGAGGAACTATGTCCATCTTCCAAGTGATTGGATTGATATACTGCATTGGTTTCCAAATTGGATTCCTGTAAGTGGTGTCGGGTGTTCATGAAAGTTATCAAAATGGAAACTGGTAAATGAGTGGTCACATGAAAGCTATCAAAATGGAAACTGGCGAGTGGTGTCAATTTAGGGTTTCTGAACAGTCATTCAGGGAATGGATGGATCTCTCTGGGTTTTACAGTCTTCCTACTCATATCTCCGCAATTCTTTTGCAACAATTTTTTTTTATTGGCACTCTCATGGACACTATTTTGGTGTCCAGTCTGAGATTACAAATGGACTACAGTATTGACTGGAGTGCATAATCCAAAACCCTGATAATTACTGGATGATGCTAATTTTAATTGTATTTTTTGCGCAAAATGATTTGGGGATGATGAAAAATAAAATGGATCTGGGGAATTTCTTCAGATATCAACAGGTCCTAAAAGTAAAGAAGTTTGGTAAGAATTGATGTACACTCAAACCCCATTAATTTGCACTCTTATTTTGTATGTCAGGTTAATTTGTACATTTCTTTGACCTTTTGAAATATCCGGAATATTCCCAGATAAAAAAGTAACATCATTACCACTTCAATTACTTCTATTAAAAAGTAATGTGTTACCACTACCATTACTTTTAGGAAAAGACTAAAGAGTTAACAGTTTTAATAATACCAAATTATACTCTATATGACAAAAAAATCAAAACATAAACTCAAATCAAAAAATGGCCTGTCTAAAAAAACTAATCTTGCAAATTTTTTAGGAGTGTGTTGTTTGATTTCAGGAACACTAGTTTTTCAAAATTGTCATCCAATAGTCCTCCTCATTTGGAGAAGCTAACAGCTAATTAACAGCTAATAAATGACACTAGTCAAATGATCAGTTTGAAAGTAATGAGTACTGAGTAATGATTGAAATTGCTCTAAAAAGTAGTGCCATTACCATTTTCATTACATCTCAAAAGTAATGGTGTTAGCACTACGCTACTAAAAAAGTAATGCTGTTACTCCCAACACTGACTATGACACATCGTAAGTAGGAGTGCACCAGATATGATATCTGGCCAGATATTGCGAAATATCTGGTATCTGGTATCCGGCAGGATATGCCGGATATAGGCCAAGACATTAGAAAATTAACACCTGTATGAAAATCTGTTATAATATGATAATAACACATTACAAATAATATTTTATATACAAAAAAAATGGAAAGCCCTCCAGGGCCCACCCCTAAACCAGTCCAGCAACACTTTTTATATTAAATCAACACAATGCTGATGACAAGAATAAATAAAACATCTGTCCATCCTTAACGATTACAGTTCTATTAATATAATCAGAGCTTTTTATAAAAATGTCTAGGCGTTAAATTTTTTAAAAAGAGTAAAATATTGCTAGACCCCTGCACTTGCTTTCCATTCTTTTTTCTCCTTTTTTTCCTTTATTTTCAAAACAATACAAAACATTACAAGCTTGACAAATGTAAAACAATACATTGAATACAATATAAAATGCCTGGAATGAAATCAATGAATGGAGGGCAGTATTGTGTAGGTCAGATGCCGCCATTCAGCCTGAAGGTCTTCAGAATAAAAAAACTCAACAACAGTGATTTAGAACTTTTTTCTGTTGTGGTGCAGAAACATGAGCATTTCTCCTCTTTTAGGCAATATTTGGGATTGCCTTGCTTCATAGATGTTTCCATATTCAGAAAACATTCTCTCTGAAAATACAGAGGATGCGGGTGTGCAGAGAAGCTTTGAAACAATAGTTTTAAGGAGAGGAAATTGGTCCTCCTGCTTCCAAATTTGAACTAGACAGCGTTTCCTATCTACAAGAGGTTCAGATGCATATCGGTCTAACTCCCCTGCAATCAGTAGAACAGGAGCAGTCTTTTTTTCAACCTTTCTTCTCTTGTAACTTACTTCCCCAGATTTCTCTCCTTTTGTGATCTCCATAAAACACGCTTCAAGAATGTCCTCTTCGTCTTTCATCTTTTGCATAGGAGAACTGGAATTTGAGCTTCTTTCGCTTCCACTTTCATTACCTTCACTTTCATTTTCATTAGAATCATTACCACCTTTGTCATTTTCAATACCTATGACCTCTTCAGTCAGCCAGGATTTAGCCTGCTCTTTTTGATCTTGTTGAAAGAAAGATAACTTATACCACATATCTATTGCAGTTGCAGTCACATAAGCCCTGTTTTTCATTATGTTCAGAGACTTCCCATCATTACTCTCCGACAAGAAACGCACTCGAAGAGAAGTCAGGAGCTCTCTCTTTGTCGTTTGAACACCTTGGTCATCATGGCCAATCTTTGAAAGAAGTCTTTGTAAAATACAAATGCTTGGGATTACGAAAGACAAAGTTGATTTTTCCAAACTCATTTCCTGAGTTAGTTGGAAGAATGGTTTTAATATTTTAAGGAGATTTTGTATCAGTGTCCACTCGAAGGATGTGATTGTAGGTAATTCACTACGATCAGCCAAATACAGTTGCACTGGAATTTTTAATTTATATAATCTTTCTAGCATCAAATATGCACTGTTCCAACGTGTTGGGACATCTTGAACCAATAGGAGAGGCTCAAGATTTTGCTGCACTTGAATGTGTTTGAATGTTACAGGCCAAATGAGAATGATTAAAGTGAGTTGCAAGGCGGTGACTTTTTGCAAGGATATCAATTACACTCCTCTGAACCATAATTGAGTCACTAATAACCAGTTGGAGTAAATGAATGCTGCAGTGTATTGAAGGTATTTCAGCCAGGTCACTACCAAGAGCCATATTACTAGCTCCACCCCTCACCAATAAATCCCTCTTATTTGCATCGAGATCCCAACTATCCCACATAGAGCAAAACTTTTCAGATATATTCTTGCCAGTATGTGACCCTGAGAAATGAGAGGCATGTAGCACAGCATCGTATCTTTCAAAATCTTTACCTATCCAGTGACTTGATAATGATATAAAACTTTCTTGAGAGGTTGTGCATGTCCATATATCTGAAGAAAAGCTGACATGCTTTACTTCTTCCAGCTTCTGAGCAATTTTAGACTTGAACTCATTATAAAGACCTCTGGGTTGGAGGTAGGCCATTAGATCAATAAAACCATCATCTTCAACTAAAGTAAATGGCTGGTTGTCCAAAGCCATCATCATGCCAATTTTATGGTGAATCATCACAGACCTGGAGTCATTGATGTCCCATATTTTTTTAGATGAAAAGCTTTCCTCTATTGAGATCTGCTTACTCATTTGGTCCATTTTCTTTTCTTTCAGAGTACTACCAGTAGAGGTTGATGGTCTAGCCCGTATTCTATCTCTGCCTATTTCCTTTGATTCAGTCGCAGCTATTCTTTTTTTGTCATTTTCGTTTTTGGCTTCAGCATACTCTTTTGGGTGATTAATCTTCAAATGATTATGAAGATGTGTTGTGCTAAAAGACTTTTGGCCACCTTTCTCCGTCCCACATTTGATAATCTTTTGGCAAATATTACACTTTGCAGTGATATTGCTAGGATCATTTATTGTATACAGTGACCACACAAAACTTGTCATGATTAATACTTAATAGTTTAACATAACACAAGAACCTGAAAGAGAACAAAACACTTAAACATCTGAATATACTTAAATTATTATTTATCTTATATTTGGGGGGTTGCTTGCCCCCAATGCAAAACAAAACATATAGCAATATGAGTGTAAAAATAATACAGTATCTAATAATATATATCTGGCCAGATAGATATGGCCATATCTGGCATATCCGGTATCTGGCTGGATATGAAAAATTCATATCTGGTACACCCCTAATCGTAAGACCAATAACTAAACTAAACATTAATAATGTACATGCTGTACAGTATTACAGTAATAAAACTACAGTATTACTATTAATATTATGAAGAAATAGTTTAAAACCTTGCAATTAATTTATATAGTACAGTTTAGTTACTGGACAGTAGATTCAAGAAATACACCACACATTTGTATAAAATGTCAAAATACCCAACAAATTTTGTATACAAATACTTCAATACTTAATACAAAATTTTGAAATATTCAACTAATTTTGTACTGTCCAGTTAATTCGTACCTTCTGGATTATTTGATAAGGGTGGAGCCCTGAAAGTGTCAAATTGATGGGGTTTGAGTGTACTGTATTACTACTTTCCCCTTCAAAAATCATCCCCTTTGTTGGGAAAACTATGACAGCTTAATAGGTTTATAGTAACTTTAAGGGGTGACAAGCTTGACCTTTGTGAAATGAGGAATTGTCACATGGAACATTTGAAAGGTTAATTCTTATTTTAACCATAAACTTTATACTGTGCTATATTATATGTTTAAACTTTCTATTCTTTCTTTCTTGTATTTTGATGAACTAATTCAAATGCACACTGAAGAATGTTTCTTATTTTTCTCTTGATCTTGTTCAAATAGATTTTAAAAAATCCATTAATAACATTGACAGATGCAATTTCATATATTGATATCATGATATCAATTTAACAGTTAATGTAAGATTATCTAATTTCTGTAATCAGGTTTGAAATATGTATATGTAAATCACTTATATTAATCTTTTCTCAAATAGGCCTAAGGAAGATCTTGCTTCTAACAAGAAGCGTTTTTAACAGTTTGGAAAGGACATTGAAATGCTAAATTAAAAATGGGTTGTTGTTGTTATAAGTTAAAATTTTTTTTTTTTTTTTATTTAAGCCTTCCTAATTTTATTTTATCTAATTTGTCAGCAATTACGAGTATAATGGATTTGTATTAACTTTTGGCTTAATGTATTTATCAGGTACAACCATCTTGGTCGCAGTTCAGCCAAACCAATCCCAACCACAGTGGGCAGCCCGTGTGGCGGGGGTCCTGGAGCTGGGCCTGGGGGAGGGTCATTACCAGATCTTACTCATGTTCAATTCATTCAACCTATGCCCACACCTTTACCAGACCTTGATGCCATTGTGAGATACATTTTCAGAGTTTTGTATGTAAATAATAAATGTAAACAGTAATCATACCCATCTACCTGTTCATTAAAAATACCAAAGATATTCCCTGCATTTCAAGGCTAACCTAGGAAAGTTGCGCCTCCACCTCTGCATTTTTATTTTATTTTATGCAGGAATGAGGGGCCAAGGGCAAATGCCCACATAAGGAGATTGTACCTGTATTTGAGAAAATAAAACTTTTGTTGTGGATATGAATATGAGTGTTAACCATAAGCCTGCTACAGCTTTCAAATAAGATTGACATAAAAATATAGAAAATTTGGAAAAGTCCCACAAAATTTGTGAAAAGGTTGGGGGGTTTTAAATACTGAATTTTTATTTTCCTTATTTTAAAACTTATGGTAGGTAAAGTAAAAATTGCTGATGATCACATGATGTGACTTGACATTAAAATTCCAAGAAGTTGGAAAAGGTTCACTATTTCTGTTGAAGAAGGTTATTATAGTAATAGGCCTAAGTCTAACTCATTAGGGTGAATTATCACTGATCAAATGTTTAAACCTTTATGAGAAATTCCTGTACTACATCCCTTTGAACAAAAATTATTCATTTAAAAAACATACCCTTATTCAAAGGAGTTTTTTCTCAGATTTGACTTCGAGCCAGTTAAGAGGTTCTTTACAGTCTCATTAAAAGTTTAATTTTGGGTGGGTATGTTAAAATTATAAAAATAACATTAACGCAAGTTATGCGGAATCCTCATAACTAAACAGTGGCATTTTTTTTTAACCTCCTTAATCTTCCGTCATAGAATCAAACCACATTCGTGAGTGGATCCACGAGGGTGGAGTCGTCTCAGGTGTCTTTCCCCAGGATGAATGGTCCCTACATGGGACGCCCTCCTTCATCCAGGGGCACGTCACCCGGTCCTTCACCCAGGCCATCTCCAGCTATGGACCGCAAACAGAAAACAAAACCTTACTCACAGCCTCCTTCATTGAGCAGTCAAAGGCTGTCATCTGCCAATAAGGTGAGTTTCAAGGTGGTGTTGATAGTCATAAGAGCCCTTGTTTGATGCTTCACCTCAAGATACCACTCCAGTCAGAATAGGAATAAAACTATTAGCTCAACGTTGATTGAGATGACTTTTTTTTTTATGCTCGAATGAAACATTGGCCACTGAGCTTTCTCCTGAGACAAGGCAGTGGCTTTGTGGTCAGCATCTTGTTTCAGCATCAGATGGCCATGGGTTCGATCCCACTGTGAGACAGTGTGATACTTTATAGTAAGAACAGCATTTTAATTATTCCTATTTTTTGGAAAGGTATTCAGTTTCAGTTGAGTAGACAGTGGAAATGGTCATTTAAAAGACCTTATTTGGATTTTTTTTCCATGAAGGTAATGGAGTTTTTGAGTGTAACAATTTTGATTGGTGTTTGTGTGCATAGTTTTTGACTTTTTAAAATTTCAGTTTGTACAGTTTATTATATGTCTTAATATTTTCCTGTTAATATAATTTTTAAGCGCTAATCCGTTGAATCATGTAACCAAAATGTGAACTAGATTAAAGTGCAGTGCGACTATGGACCTTTTTCGTGTATAGCTACTGTACTTAAAAAAATTTGTATAGTTTTAACCAAATGAGTTTTGCGGTGCATTTTTTGCTTAGAAAGAATTTAAGTAATGGTGCTGTACTCGTAGGGCTTCGTGAAAGAGGTCCAAAGGTGTCGAGAAAATGGAGATATTTGGTCACTGAAAGAGAGGAACCACTTTTGTTTATGCTTTAATAGCCTAAAGAAAATTAGGGCTTAAATGTTTTCTTTACTTTATTATTATTTTTTTTAACTACTATAATTAATTGTAGGATTCATGGCACACTCATATTTGCTAAAGTAGAATTAGGTCTGTTTACCTCATCATTGTTTATATATAGGCTCTATATATATATATATAAATATATATATATATATATATATATATATATATATATATATATATATATATATATATATATATATATATATATATATTTTAATTATGGAGTTACGCCTTTTCATTTTTAATAATGCACTGTAGCATCACTTCATTGTTTACAGTGTTTTGTTGTTGTAAAATAGCACGTGAATGCGATGCAGTTTGCTGCTTTTTATTTATTTGTTCATAGTTTTGTGGGATGTTTTATTTCAGAATCACTTATCAGTTCCTTCAGTTATAAATGTTCACCAACACATGGCAAAGGTTAGTCAAGTTACTCCCTCAATCTGCTTTTAAAGAGTTAGTTCTGTTACTCATTCACTTCAAGGTAAGACTTTTTTTTTGTTTATGGAGACTGGGACAACTCCTTCCGCGATGTTAACCAGTACGGAAACTTTCTAACCAGTTAAGCCTGAAAGAGAACACCCATTTTATTTGTTATGCTGTGTATAATGCCATTGTAAAGTGTGTGTGTGGGTTGTTTTCATTGTCTTTATTGTTGGGTCCTCAAGGTTTTAACAGAAACAGTCCATTTAATAGTTTTAAAATTAGGAAACATCAAAAGCAACTTTAGTTATATTTGGAGTTTTAATGACACTTGGCAGGGGTCAGGGTTGGAACATTCAATCATCCTCTTACTTTCCACAAACTGTGCAGTTTATGCGCGAATTGGTTAGCACTTCCATACCTAAGGATAAGAATGTTTCTCATTCTAGTTTGCATGCCGTAATAGGTTGGGTAATTATTTATTTTTAAATACAAAAGACTTTGGTTTAATTAGTTTTAATAATTTGCCTGTAATAAAAAACCTTTTAAGAGTTAGTATGTGTGTGTGTGTGTGTGTGTGTGTGTGTGGCAAGTAAGTTTTAAAAGTTTAAAATGGCACCTGTTTTGGTTCTCTGTAGGCCATTGTGACTGACAACAGCAGTATCCATACTGGTGAGGCTCACATCCCAAACTCTTCAGCACTGAATATATTTGGTCGGCCACTTTCACCAGCAGGATCCCACCCAACAAGCCCCGTAAGTTAGTTTTCCGGGAGAGAAAACAATTAGGATTGGGGGAACCGCAGAAATTACTGTAGGTCTCCAGTTTTATCTGGCACTCCCGTGAAAATTGCTTCTTTTCTTCACCGAAGATAATCCTTGAATTTCTTTCTTTGCTCCTTTTATCACTTAAAATTTTTATTTTAATGATTTGCTGAAGGAAAATGCTCAATTCTTTAATCATATTAACAGTATTTTATTAATATTGGGTAAGTGACAGTTTCGTTTAATACAAAGTAGTTTTTATGCATATTTATATGCGTGTGTTTTCAGTAGGATTTGGTATTCCATCAGGGGATAACTTTGTGAATTTACAAAAGTATTGTCTTTGATACATTTGTGAGAAAAGCCTTGACAATGGCATTCGTGTAGTTCCCCTGCACGAAATTAATTGTACTAAGAATTCACAGAGTTGTTCCAGTGGATGGAGTATTGTCACTTTTGATTGAGGCTGCTAATTCATCTTCAGCAGTAAATCTGTACTCGCTCAACTGTGGTTGTGCTCCTTGTGGCAGTGGTTTTATTTATATGTACAAGACTCATTTCTCCACAGTGGGATGAATTGACGAGTCTGTGCTACTCACAGTGGAATTAAGTTGGTGGAAATGGTGTACATAATATATTCTAATAATAATAATTACTGGGCGTGACCCCCGCTTGCGAGGTCATTGCATTTATTATTGGGTTCTATTGTTGTCAACAACTAGGTGCATTTTTTACAGTTGTGGAAACATAAGCACCATGTTCACCTCGCAAGAATTTAGTTTGTATAGATACTTATTTCATTTAAAATTATAGGTGAGGTTTGGTAATTCTCTTTAGGACTCCATGGATTAATTCTTGAACACTGGGAGCTTTTTAGCTCAAGGATCCGAATATAGAGTTTGCGTACAGTTTAAACTCGCATTAAAGTTATAATCAGGTTTTTAACTAATTTTCTCCCTTTGGATTGATTATGTAAAGGGATTGATTTACTAGTGACCTAGGATGTTAAATTTTTTTCATAAATTTGATTTTATTTTTAAATACAAAGGTCAAACTTTAGTGCTAAGTTATTTGTTTGTGTACTAACCACTGACAGTTCGTACCAGGTCTTTTAGATTTAAATTCTACATGTCTGTCTAAAGATGAAGAAGTGTGTTGTAAAATATGCAGTTATTAAATTTGGATTTTTAATTTTCAAAAATGCGTAATTCACGAAATTGATGAGCGATACATACTTACGTACGTAACCTTACGTGGGTCATTGGAATAACTTTCTCCATTTCTGTCCCTATTGGAAGTCTCGAAATTGGGTAGTCATCCTGCATACATTTGAACATTACATAGTGACTTATTTATGTATGTTACATACACCCATAATACTGTACTTGCTTAATGAATTTTTAACCCGTACAAGGTACATGAATCGCTTAAAACTTGCTTTTGCTCTCAAAATGTTTGGATGCCATAGTGAATAGCAGGCCAGATGTAAAACTTTTTAAAATTCCTGTAGACAACGCTACGTGTCCCGTAGGCCCTATGTCATATATAGCTTGGTTTTATCATGGAAAAAATTATTGAACACCATCTTTACTAGTAATCTTAATTAGGCTTCACTTCATAAGGGTTTTTTCTTCTTCTTCATCTTCTCGTATTAATAAGGAGACTTTTGTCATCAGCATTGCTGAAATAGATATATGTCCATGTGAAGCATGTTATTTCTGCAAATATTTTGTATGTTGTAGGTGTGGCAAACGATGTTTTAATATTTAATGTTAGTTTAATCCACACAACATTTTAATTTGAGCCATGAACTACTATTATATCTCATTTGCTTATAATTTTAATTGCCATTGTAGTCATGGATTTGAGACTTCATATTCTTTATAGAAGGTGATCATTTTAAAAGTGTGCATTGCAAACTTATAACAAACTTTGCAGTGCGTACTTTTAAAGTGATAATCTTTGTATATAATTGTTTTGTGTTAGTTCTTGAAGAGTGCAATATTCAATCCAGGTAACTATGCATAGTTATGTGTTCGCTGTTCGTATATTGGTGTTTTTGTTTAAGTGGAATGCCATTTTTTGAGAAGTTCATTTGAGTGTCCGCTCAATACATAATTCCATTTTATTGTTAGCATGAACAATTGTTTCAGTTTTATTACTCTCATAAAATTCCTTTTATATACGTGTCGCTCCAGGTCCTTAGTTTTAGTTAGACACTGTAGTGTATGGATTCTATTTTATGCTTAAATCCCTTTTTTAGGCTTAACTTTGTTTTGTATTTAATTTATTTCGGTCTGAATGCGCCCCTGCAGATGCCAATGCCTCTCATGGACTATAGAAACCCAGCCAGTCCCCAGATAAGCCCTTGTACTTCACCCGTGCCTGCTCTAATCACACCAAAGGTAAGATCATGGAGATGCATCACGATGCTTTGGGTGTTGGATTTGGTTTTCTCGCTTTTGTAATGTTATCTTTATATTCTAAAGTAATGCACAATTTTGTTTTCTTCATACAGTTATATAGAAGTCATTAGATGGTAGAAAAAGTCATTGTTGAATATAAAGCTACATTATGGGTGCTAACCATATTATTTCTGCTTATGTTATAATAATTACCAGGAATTTTTTGTTGGTTTTCCCCATTTGGTCATCAAAGAGAAGCAAAACCAGATTTGGCTTACTGGAGCATGTTTTTAAGTGTGGTCTTCTTTTATTTTATATTTTTTCACAAGATTAAGTTTATATACTCTGCCACACTTTACCACAAGGCAAGTAGGTTAAGTGTTAAGTGGGATATAGTCTTAAAACTTTTATTTTCTTCAAATCATTAGTCTCTCTCAGTCAGTACGGACCTCTTTCTAAGGATCGTCGATACTCCAATTGCAGTACAACAAGCTCTCCAGGGTTCTTTTTCTGATCTCAGCTGAAACAGGATGATAAACTTTGAATTATGAACTCGTGAAGTAGTCGAGAGTGCTTTTTCTTTGATATCCCTTTGGTACTATTCAAAATACTCTAAATGTCAGTAACGCACTGATGAAATTTTAATTACTGTATTTTTTTATTAGTCCTCCCTCCACCATCAGCTCTCAATGATTACGAAGCCTATCCGCAAAATGAACAAATATTCACTATCATTATTATTGTGAGTGACAGTTTTTAGGCAGACAAACTTCGATTAAATGGGTTCACTCGAGTTGATATGATGGAATGATTTTTTTCTCGTAATGGTTTATGTCAGTGTTGATGTTTGGTACATTGTCTGGCTAGTGAAGAAAGTTGTCCTATTACTAAAGTTTTAAACAGTTTGGATTAGATTCTGTTCTTAGCATTTGGGGGTCCTTTTCACATTTCAGTGTGATAAGGCCCCTCATACCTAATCTGTCTATTCTGAATAACTTTACACATATCAGAAATTAGAATGTTAAAAAAGAATATTCTGTTAAATTAATTCTTTTAGAATCCGGTAAGAAGAACCTTTCTGCCCTACAATGATAGCTGATATTATACATAAGGTTTTTCTCTGGGTTTGAAAATTACTGTAAAGTGGGAATTTAAGGAAAATACATTTCATTGAATTCCATGTTGCGAGGAACTAGAATTCGCGTCCGAATGAACTTTCCGACCTGATCAAGACAATTGACACATTGAGAAACATTGAAAATTGATAGTTTTAACAGAGTACTCGGTCTTTGAATTAAATTATTCAAGTTAATTGAATAAATTAAGTGAGAAGATGCGAGTCAGCACTGTGGAATTACTCAGTCGTATGGCATTTCACCCGAATACCTAACTTCATTTAGCTATACAGTATTCTCAAAACCAGATTGAACCGTCTCAAATGAATTCCACAAATAATACTGTGGAGTCGTAGTTAAATTGTATTTTTTAATGTGCAATTTATATTTAAATTACCAGCTGCAAATGTTAGTGTGATAATGATTACAGTTTAGTAACACTTCGTAATTAACCATCTGTCGCGATTGTTTTTCATAATATAGCTAACTTCATTTAGCTATACAGTATTCTCAAAACCAGATTGAACCGTCTCAAATGAATTCCACAAATAATACTGTGGAGTCGTAGTTAAATTGTATTTTTTAATGTGCAATTTATATTTAAATTACCAGCTGCAAATGTTAGTGTGATAATGATTACAGTTTAGTAACACTTCGTAATTAACCATCTGTCGCGATTGTTTTTCATAATATAGTTCTACAAACGAATATATAATAATTCTTAAGCATTTCTCGTGAGCATTCTTAAAAAATTCTAGATTTAGAAAGACACGATGAATTGAGGATGCCTTTTTGTCAAGGCTTAAGTCGTGCGAGAATGAAAAACAATGGAGTGTTCCTTAATTCAAATCTGTGATTTGTTAAGTTCCAACTTTTCCAAAGTTTATCACAGTATAAATATTGTTTATAAAGATGAAGAAAGACATTTGATTATTCCATTTGTGCCCTTCTTGTATTAAGTAATAATTTCTTCTTCTTTTTTCCACCTTGAGAGCATTACTAGTTTTGGTGTGCAATTACATGATCTCATTCATACTCTCCTCCTAAAGTAATACTTTCGTTTTCTGATTTGAGCGTTGCTTTCGAGTATGTTAATTCGTAGTTCGTTGGTGATATTCCAAAATCTCGTACGTAGCAAAAGCAATTTTAGAGAAGAAAAAGAATCCATAATGTCTGAGGGTTACATTGTGACCACTTTGCGATAATGCTGCTGCTGCTGCTGCTGCTGCTGCTGCTGCTTCCCGTTGGATCGGCAGAGTTAAGTGACGTTGGGTCTGATCAGTAGTAGTCGGATAGGTGACCGTCCTCCGCGTTTAGATGATATAGTGACTCGTGGTTAGGATTTGACGTAAAGTCGTAGGTTTCTCTCGTCACGTGACCTTTACCGTTATGAAGGAGGTTAACCCTTTCCCTGTGCCGCGCATCACGTGAGATTCGCAGGGCATACTGGTAATGCGCATTAAATGAATTAACGGGGAAAGGGTTAAGCAATCATTATTATTATTATTATTATTATTTTTTGATGATGTCCAGTTTGAAACGTAATTGTTAGGATGACAAACAGAAGTGGATTACAGTTTTATGTACTGTTATGGGCCAACACGAATTAAAGTGGAAAATTAAAAAAAACTAAATTTGAGGGAAGTGGCGCTTAACAGTTTTTGGAATATCTTCGTCGAATTATTATTATTATTATTATTATTATTATTATATGTGGTGTTTTATTTGATCTTCATCGTATTAACATTGTTACACCATTTAATTCAGTATTTACAAAAATTTATGTACAAATATGTTTTGGACACATACAGTAGTAGGAATGAATAAGCATTTATTTATTTATAAAATAAATATTGCAGTTTTACAATTTTTGTTGTTAAAATAAATTTAACAAAATAAGTGTCAGTTGGTCTATTTATTCCATTTAATTTGACCATTAAGTTTTAGGCTTTTATGGGCTCTCAGATTAATTCGGAAGTATTATTGAAAAGTATTATTTTCGGTTTTCATTGTTTATGACTATTAATAATAATTTCTTTGTGGCTCATTACGAGAACTCTTCCCGTATTCACTCTGATTTTGCTTCAGCTGGAATAAAACACGAGAAACAAACACTCGATTGGGCGTTTTCATGATACAGTAAATTTGCTTCATCGTTGCAGACTGGTCCGATGACGCAGTACCGTTGCAGCAGTCCCGATTCTCGCGGGAGTGCTCCCCCGTCACCGGTGTCCCTACATCAGTCTTCTTCTCCCTCGTCCTCCCCCGGGACTACCCTGGCCAAACCTTTTGTTTATGAGCCCTTTGCGCAGACTCCGACAACCAACCAACTCGATCATCAGTTCCAGCAAATTACGGTGGTAAGGACTAGATTCAAATTCATCTCGTCCGTTTATTTCATCACCACCACGAACATTATTTCAATTGAAGTTTGTTTCGTGAAAATTAATGGAAATTGCAAACTACTTTCCATTCGTGATCACGATCCGTTCCAAGAATTCCGTCTTCGTCGGCCACTTGTCCACGTTTATGTAGTATCGGAGTATATATATATTAAATCTTGGTCATTATAAATAGTTACGAAACGTACAATACTGTACTAAAGGTTAATAGTAAATACAACAATCGGATAAGTAACACGTTATTTAATCCTTAAATGAATTAATTATTAGTACGATTTCAGTATTGCTTTATTAAAAATGATTTAGGTTTGTTTTTAAACGCACTTTTACGTTAGAAGTATTTTGAAGGTCGCTGCTTAAATTGTTCATTAATTTCAAACCTACGAAAATGGGTGAGTTTTGAGATTGACAACCTAAATTAGTGAAGAATAACCTATTTCTATTCCTAGTCTGGTTTGGGTGAATCTCTCGTTATAAAATATTTATCCGCCGGAAGCTAATTTTATTCATACATTTCTAAATGAAAGTGCGCTGATATGATAGTCTTCGATTTTTAATAATTTTAACTCTCTTTAAAGAATGTACTCGTATGATCGAGAGAATCTGCGTTAGATAATATACTTATTGCTCGTTGTTGAACGACAAAGATGCTGTCGAATAAGTTATCAGTATTTCCCCGTGCGAGATTACGGTACATCATACAGTGCAACCTCGAGAATCTAGAACGCTCGGGATCAAACCCTATCCGGATTTCGGATTTTTCCCGATTTGAATGAAAAATTAAACGATGTATGTACTGTACGACATAGGCATACATATTTATCTAAACTGAAAATCAGTAATAATACAGTATAATTGATTTACTTACCCAAATATCTTCCTTGTCTCCACTTTCAAAGTACAAAAATGTAGAGTATACCCAAACTGACAAAGAACTGAGCGCGTCTAAAATGGCGGAGTGGCAGACGGGAAGCGTGAGGAACCCAAGCCCCCGGACGCCAGAGTGACGAGTCCGTGAACTATGATACTTCCGCTCTTTCTAAATTTCGGAGGGTTTGCCGGATGTCAGAGATCTGGAATATTGAGAACATTTTCCAGATAACACAGGCCTGCGATGGTTTTGTTGTCCGAAATATTTTATCACTTGTATAGTAATTTTTGCACGCTGATTCCGAAAATAATATTCATTTTTCCCCATCACGTACAGATTTTTCACAAAATGTCATGTTACATATGTAAGTAATTTTCATTAAAATTAACTCGATTAAATTTGGATTAAAAATTACTGCCTATAAATGCTTCTAGATCAAAAGTGACGTCGTAGCGTCTTCTAGAACATTCGAGAAACGCATCGCTAGTATATAAGTGATTGACAAACCACGAGCTGAGTCAGTCTGTCTAGTGCGTGCGAGGTTACAGTTCTTTATTATTCAAAGGTGCGCAGTGACTATATTTCTCTCGAAATTTGTGCGTCACTATGGCAACCAGAGGGTGTAAATAGCCCGAACATTTTCTGTTATATTTGTGGAAAACTTACTGTGAAAAAACAAAGGCGAGATATTACAGACTTCGTCAAGAAAGCATACTATGCGTACTTCGGAATGAAACTTGGGGATCAAGACAAATCATGGACTCCACATAAAGTTTGCAGTGTTTGTGTTGAACAACTTAGACTGTAGACTCACTGCCAGTGAGTCGAAAATGGGAAATTTTGTATTTCTTAAAAAGTACACTATGTGAGAAGTTTCATTTTATCATCTTAACAAAATATTAAAATATCAAGCATGTGCTACCCCTGCTACCCCTAGCACATACCCCCGCTTTTTTACCCTCATATTTGCATGTATTTAAATGGGAAAAAATGTTATTTCTGAAAAAGTACACTGTGTGAGAAGGTTTTTTTATCACTTTAACAAAATACTGGGTGTACATAAAGTCAGGATCTATTTTTGTGAAGCACTTGGAAATTATATGGAATTCAATCATAAAATGATAAAGTGGTAACATTTATTAAATAATTAAGAGTAGGATTCGACGTGACGCCCATCAGTATCCCTGCACAGCTCAAATCGTTCCCCAGCATTTCTAAACACATTCTGGAGCATTTGCGGGGTTATGTTATCTGCAGCAGTTCGTATACGTGTACGTAAGTTTTCAAGACTCGTAATCTATCCTACTCTTAATTATTTAATAAATGTTACCACTTTACCACTTTATCATTTTATGATTGAATTCCATATAATTTCCAAGTGCTTCACAAAAATAGATCCTGACTTTATGTACACCCTGTATTAAAAAAATCAAGCATGTGCTACTCTACTACCCCTATCACATGCCCCTCCTCCCTTTTTTACCTTCATATTTGCATATGTTTAATGTTGTTATATGTTACATGATAAGTTGTTTGTTTAATGCTTGATATTTTTGTTTCAGATAAATAGAAATAATTTGCATGTGCTTTAATTATAATTTGAATTATTATAAATTACATACAAATTGATTTTACTTCTGAATATAAACTATGACTACTAGAAGCAAGTCCTCAAATGCAGCCTTTGGATATCCTACGGAATTCCCAGCAGCAATGACTCCTTCAAAAGCAGATGTTGTGAGACACTACCTTTTTGTGCGCCGTCGTGAAGAAGCTAAATCAAAAGGATCAGCAACTGCTAATGATTGTTACGAGGTTGTTATAAAAGATATTGAAGACATTTGGATGAAATTTTCTTTTCCTACGATTAACACCAAAGGTATTTATCTTAGTCAGTCGACTAATAGAAGAAGCCTCAAAATTGAACAAGGTGCCGTTACATCGAAGAAATGAAAGTTTTGCCTTAAAAGTAGCTCAGTATGATGACATGTTTGATATATCTTCTTGTGAATGCTATGATAAGGGAATTGATAGGAAATCTTGCAGGTGTAAGGATAAAATACCAATGGCAGAATGGGAGTCTTTTGTGGGTCAAAAACAAAGAAAAAATCAGTTAGGACCAATTGATCGCATAGGTAGTTCAACAAAGAAGAGATCTTTAGCAAGAGCTCCAGAAGCACAAAACCGTCAACTAAAAGCACAAGAAGAAATGACTGAAGTCACCAATGTTTTACCATCGGAATTTATAGAAAATACCAAAGACGACATGGATGTAGATTCAGAGAGTCAGGATGTAGATTATGAGGCCGATCTAGAATTGACTGAGAATATTCAGAACAGGCACTCCTATAAAAACCTTGCATTAACAGCAGATCGTTATCGTGTAAGTTGTAGAGCTGCAGCTTTAAAAGAAATGGGGATCCTTAACCACATCAACATGCTTGACAGGAAGAAATTAGAAAGAGAAAGAAATCGCATGGGTGAAACAAATACTTTTAGGTTTAAATCCGAAAATCTGAAGATGGAGTCCCTTGGATTTGATGGAAGGAAAGATAACACCTTAACTAAAAGTGGAAAGATAAAAGAAGAACACTATGTTATTGTGAAAGAACCTGGAAGCATCTATGTAGACCATGTCACACCAGATAATGGAACTGCTCGCTGCATAGCAGAAGAGTTGATAACTATTATTACAGACTCGAACAGCACAGATACTATCAAAGCTTTACTGTGTGATGGTACTCCTGTAAATACAGAAAAAATTGGTGGAGCCATAAAACTGGTTGAAATTTATCTTAACAGACCAATGCAGTGGTTGATGTGCCTCTTGCATTTGAATGAGCTGCCTTTTATGCACGTCTACAAAGACATTGATGGTAAAACAACAGGTCCAAATACTTCTGTGCGTTCACTTGAGAATAAACTGAAAACAGATTTAACAAAATTGGAGGTAGTCAAATATTCTTGCGTAAAGGGAAACATTAAAGAAATTCCAGCAAGTGTTGAGAAGGAGCTAAGCAGTGATCAAAGATATCTCTATGATGTGTGTCTGGCAGTGCAAACTGGAGACACTTCTCATGATCTGTCCACTCGATCCCCAGGTACCCTTCACCATGCTCGCTGGCTAACTCTAGCCAACAGGGTCCTTCGATTATATATCTCAATGCCAAATCCCGATAAAAACCTTCAAGATATAGTCAAGATTATTATGCAGTTCTCTGCTCTAGGGTGGTTTTGGATAAAATCTCATCCTAATGCAACTGATGGTGCATATAACTTTTGGCATTTAATGTGCTTGTTTCGAAATTTAGATGAACAACATAGATCAATCATAGAACCAGTATTAACGAATAACGCCTACTTTGCCCACCCGGAAATTATACTCATATCAATGGTAACTGACAAGAGACTAGAAATTAGGGAGCAAGCTATTCAGAAAATTATCTTTTCAAGAACAGGATTTTCAGGTACCAGAAACTTTGAGTTGCCTCGAACCCTCAATTTCCAATCTACTGACTACACCGAGATGATCGATTGACAGAAAGAGATCATTACTCCTCCACCGCTGCTAAACAATTTTAGCGACGATGAGCTACTACAGGCTCGATGTAAGCCACTGGAGATAGCTTCTTTTCCATGCCACAGTCAAAGTGTGGAAAGGGCAGTGAACCTAGTAACAAAGGCATGTCAGGAAAGAATAGGATATGACAACCGTCAAAAGTTTATCTTAAACTTATTAGAATCAAGGCGAAAACTGCCCAAGTTTGAAAGAAAGGCCCAATGGAATGAGTGAGAAACATATGAAATAAAATTTCCTAATAATATTGGAAATTTCTTCCCTTTTGATGTGATAAGGAATAATGAAAAAGTGAATTGAATTTTAGCACATTTATTATGCCTCTAATTTTTTCTTCTGAATATATTGTTATACTTAATTAATTTTCCTAATACTGTACATTATTAAATAAAATATTCTGTTAATAAAGTTTTATGTCGTCAAAAAACCTGAATGTAGAGTAAGTCTCGTATAAATGGAATATTCTTCAATATAGGCCAAAAAGTGAAAAATTGTGCCAGGGGTAGGAGGCTTTAAACATCGAAAATAATTTATAAGGGGGTTCCTGTGTTCCATTCAAACCCCTCACAATATGTACCTTTTCAATATAAAATTTCGACCCGCCCTACAGTGTGGAGTAAAGGTGGAAAGGATTCTTTACCTTTTGGGATTCCAATGGTCTGGCGTGAGCCTAGAAATAACAGCAATGACTGCTATTTTTGTTCATGTAACGTGCAAGGCTACAATACTAAAAATAAAAAGGAAATTTCTTATCCAAACTTTCAGTCTGCTATAAGACCTGTTGCCCATGGACCTGGTGTACCTGTACCTACTAAACCAAATATTCTTGATATAACTTCATCTGATTCGGTGTCTGATGACGATGGAAACGATGATATTGATTGTTTTCAAACCGAAACGTCTGGTGAACCCCAATTGTTTACACAAAGTGAACTTAATAATTTGGTAAGAGATTTGTGTCTCCCGAAGGATTCTTCAGAGATTTTGGGATCCAGACTTCATGCAAAGAATTTGCTTTCACCCGGGATGTCATTTTACTGGTACAGAAATCGAGAAAAAGAATTCATCCAATATTTTTCTCAAGAAAATTCACTGATATATTGCAACAATGTTTCGGAACTAATACTTAAGCTAGGCGCTGCAGTCTATGACCCAAATGAGTGGAAACTTTTCATTGATTCCTCCAAAAGAAGTCTAAAAGGCGTCCTCCTTCATAACGGTAACTTGGATGTATCCGTTCCTGTGGCTCATTCGGTTCACTTGAAGGTAACGTACGAAAATCTTGAGCTTCTAGTTAAGGTTAAATACAAAGAACACGGTTGGCTACTTTGTGGAGACTTAAAAGTGATATGTATGTTGTTAGGTCAACAACCAGGTTATACGAAATTTCCATGTTTTTTGTGTGAATGGTATAGCCGAGCAAGAACTCAGCACTGGATAAAAAAGGAATGGCCACGTAGAGTCAACCTAACACCTGGTTCTAAAAACATTCAACGTGAAAGTTCGGTTGACACGAAGAAAGTCCTTTTACCTCCGTTTCACTTAAAATTGGACTTGATGAAGCAATTTGTTAAGGCCTTAGACGAAGATGGAAATTGTTTTAAGTATGTGTGTGGTAAATTCCCAACTCTTTCGGAAGCAAAATTGAAAGAAGGTATGGAAAAAATATACATGTTTACAACATGGTATCGTATGTGGTACCTTTACTTCTTAATTAAATACAAATTCTTAATTTATTGAATTAAATAACTTTAAAATTGCCTCGGGATTGGCGACAGAGCCTATTGGGAATGAAATTAATTAGCATACATAGAACCCCATATGTAGGCTTTGGACCTGCATGACAACAAGAAAACCAAATTTATTATTTCGTATTCAACATTTTCCATTGCTGACTCATGAAAATTACATCAAGGGAAGAGTCAACGAACTTTGTAAAATCAGCAGATTCTTAAGCGAACGATTTATATTTTGCGACATTCTGAGCTGCTTATGTTAAGTCCTGCTTTTAAGCAAGGAAGATGTACTTTATCTTCCTATAATTTCTGAGTGAATAACATGTGATATAAACCTAATAACGCAAAAGGATAGGCCTCTACCTTCAGGAATTTAAATATAGTGACTGCCTATATTAATTACATCAAATCACCTCGTTGTGTAACTCCATCGTACCGCGGCGGTACATTGAAAAACATCGTCGCGTCCTACGAACAGAAGCGAGGCTCAACAAAATAATAAGGTAAGGCAATTTCTTTCTTTACCATATAGGCAGCGCTAAAATACCGAAGGCAAATAAATTTAACATTAACCACTAAAAACAATACATAATGAGGTCCTTTGAAGATCTACACAGACATAACTCTCTAACGAAAAAACGTAGGGCTTTTGTCGTTAACTCTCCACTGAAACCTGCTGGAAATTTCCAATGGATGATGTTAAGAGGCAATCAACCCATAACCCTATAGATTTTTTTCATAAAAGGAATTTTCGTTGGTCCCCACATTAGAAAACTGACTTTGGATAAACACTTGAAAGAACAATGAACAATCTTGAGAAAGAAGCGTGGAGTGCTTTTAAGGATGTTATCAGCAAATTTTTGGAGACCAACAAGGACCCAAATTACCAAAACATTGTGAACAACATGCTAAATAAGTTGAAAGAGTTGGATTGTAATATGAGTTTAAAATTACATTTCTTACATTCACACTTGGATTACTTCCCTGAGAATCTCGGAGCACTTCAACGAAGAACAAGGAGAACGGTTTCACCAAGACATCAAAGAAATGGAGAAGAGATATCAGGGAAGGTGGGACATCAGCATGATGGCTGATTACTGCTGGATGTTGAAACGGGATACTCCAGAATTATTACATAAAAGAAAAGGAACAGCGCAGACATTCGAAACTAAAAGGCATAGATCTCACGAGAAAACTCAAGACAAATAAAGATGAATATGTAATTGACGTTAATAGTCTTTCTTTTTAAAGTTGTTTACATTTGTAATTAGTATAACAAAGCGAAATAGGTACCTAATGTAAAGTGAAATAAATAATATTTATTTATGTTGTTTTTCCCTTCCAGTTTGCAGAAAATCCTTACGTGATAGGAAAAAATGGACACCTTATTTCGAAATCAGCTTAGTTGAATTATGTAAAATCAGTTATTAGTAAGAAAACAACTCTTACAAAGTTCTCATTCGCAGGTCTGTGTAATTGGTGGAACCGGATTTCAGAATTCCGGGTTCTCGAGGTTGCAGTGCTGCAGGGCTTCCCAAACTTTTTCACATGCGACCCCGAAAATCATGTTCACACAACTCACGATCCCAAACAAACTCCCCAAAAGTTTATTTACACACACACACACACACACACACCACACACACACACACACACACACACACACCTTTCAAATGTTCCATGCGACGATTCTTCATTTCACGAAGGTTAAGCTTGTTAAGCTCTCGAGTTGGCCTGGTAAAGTAGAGAGTTGGTTTTTTGTGCTCTCTACCTCGCATAGCCAGGTACACCCGGCTCATCTGAGATTGTTCTGAGCCAAGCGTCTAATCTTCTTTTGAAGATACCCACCGCAACACCACTCTTGTTCTTTAGTTCCTTGGGCAGTTTGTTAAACAGTCTTGGTCCTTTCACAACAAAACTATTTTTCTTCAGGGTTGAGGATGCTCCCTGTCTAGCCTTTAATTTGGGAACATGACACATTCTTCTTTTTCTACTTTCCACTTTGAGTGGTTATAGGGTTCAAAGTAAGATTAGGGACTAGTTCCTCCATTATTTTCCATGTGTAAATATTGGTGTTCCTCTCTCTCCTTCTTTCCAGTGAATATAAGTTTAATTCGCGCCACCTTTCCCAGTAATTTAGTTATTTGCATCCATTGATCTTGGCTGTGAAGCTTTTCTGAATCCCTTCTAGTTGACTAATGTCTTCTTTTTTATATAGGGATGTTAGGACCGAGCAGTATTCCAACTTGGGTATGATCAGTGTTTTCAATAGAGGAATCATTACATTTCTATCCCACCTTTTAAAAGTTGTCGGTATCTGTCCAGGTATTCTTTTTGCTTCGTTTACTTCTATCTTATTTTGTTTCAAATTTCGCGTCATCAGTCATTACAATGCCTACATTTTTTGCCTTAGAATTTCTCTGAATTTCCTGTCCATTGGTCCTCCTTTCTTCCGTATCTTAACAGTTGAAATTTCTCGGGTGTTAAATTTCATATTGTTGCCTTCCAACCAATTGTGATTCTGTTCGTGTCTGTTTGTAGGGATCCTATATCCTCTGGGTTTCTTATTTTTCCATTAATCTGTGTCATCGGCAAACGATGTTACTGTGCTGTCACTGGTAACGTCCTCATCTATGTCAGTTAGCATGATTATGAAGAGTAGTGGAGCTAATACTTCCTTGTGTGGTACTGAGCTGAGGATTTCTGATTCTGATGAAGATATTCCTTGAACTGTAACGACTTGCTACCGCTTCCAAAGGAAATTATATAATTTTCCTACTTTTCCTACTTTTCCTGTTATTCGCATATATATCAGTTTGTGTTGTGATTCCATGGTCACATTTGTCGAACGCCTTGGCAAAGTCTGTATATTACATCATAGTTTTCATTACTTTCAAGTGCATCAATAATGTTGTTATAGTGTTCCATT
The DNA here is from genome assembly GCA_023014485.1 of Bathynomus jamesi. Taxonomy (NCBI): domain Eukaryota; kingdom Metazoa; phylum Arthropoda; class Malacostraca; order Isopoda; family Cirolanidae; genus Bathynomus; species Bathynomus jamesi. Next base: position 929,291 of record JAJOZX010000413.1, on the reverse strand, counting down.
AGTTATGATAGGCATGATATGCCTACCTGGAATCCATGGTGGTTATCAGATTTTTTCTCCAACTTTTCTTTCAAATATTTTAGTGAGATGAGATGTAAGCGACACACTGGCCTATAGTTTTTGGCCTCGGATCGATCTCCATTATATATTTGAACTATGTTCGCTCTCTTCAGGATGCTCGGTATTTCTCGCGTGTCGAGTGATCGTCTCCATAACCAATATAGGGGCTTAGTGATTGCATTCTTGCAGTTTTTGATCAGTGTGGCATTCCATTTGTCCGGTCCTGCCGCCGAGTGTGCTTTTAGTTTCCAAATAGTTTGTGTAGTATCATCTGTTGTAAAGTCAAAAGTCCGTTATACTTTCCCCTTGTAGTTCTTCTTCAAAGAACGTTTCTATTGCATATCAGTTTATCATTTTTGGGGATGCTGAAAGATGATTCATACTGAGCTGTTAGATCATCAGATAAAGCAGTCGTCTTCATTTTTCAAAGATCCGATCGTCGCGTGATTTTTCGACTTTGCAAAATTATGGAAGTTCTTTGAGTTAACCTTTATCGGTTCTATAGCATCGTCGTCGTCTTTGCATGCTTCTCAATTAGGTCCATACAGTGTATGACGCAATCTATATCCTGCAGTTTATCGTTTAATATTTTTCTGATGTTGTTTTTGCAGTTTCTTAATTTTAGTCGCTCTTTTTCTCTTGCGGATCACTGACCTCTTCTGTCTCTGGAACCTGCTTCTCTTTCCTCTTTGTTGCATTTTTGGGACATGTCTTTCCACAGTTTCCAGCGTCGTCTTCTCTAAGGTAATTAGTAAAGCTCGGATGTTTGACTCGCGTCCCTTGGTGGTTTCCGAAGTGTGCGGAGGCTGTCTGGAACAAGAAATCTGCTACTCGCCGGTTTTACCGCCATAAATCTCCAGAACACCGCATTTCTCCGGGATCATATCTTCGACCCCGATTGCCACGGTTTGGAACCGAGTCCGCCGCATCTCCCGCAAGTTCACTCCCCTCGTCCCCCAGTCCTCCATGTCGATGGCAGGGACATTTTTAAATCATAAGAAGTGGCGAATACTCTAGCTGCTTCGTTTGCCGCAGCTTCAAATGTCGCCGGATATTCTCTGACTTTCCATTTACAGAAAGATTCAATGGAGAGAGGATCTCCAGGATTTCGACCGCCCGAACAATAAACCTTATAATCGATTGATGACGATGAGATGCTAAGTACAGGATTAGAGGTGAACGCAGTCACGAATCAACCCAGCTTTATTTAACATACATGACAACACATATCTGTAAATAGACAAACATCAATTAATACAGGATAGTGTTAACACAAGATAAACGCAAAATAATAGAGTACATGAAATTCATACATATGCAAATGCATGCATATATATATATATATATATATATATATATATATATATATATATATACATATACACACACACATATGCGCATATACCACAATCATCCCCTCTCAAAAAATTAATACTATTTATAGGTTGAGACGATCCACAGGGCGACGGGTGCGACCTGAACGACGTAAATTGACAGACGGAGTTTCTGGTGTCAAATTTTGAAGTGGCAGATCTGGTATCGCACTCGTGGGTTCAGACTGAGCATTCATTTGTGTTCCATCAGGAGTTCCTGACTGGGCCTCCTCGTTTACCGAATCTTGACTCCGAATGAAAGGAACCCGCTCCTCATTCACGACACCAGGACGACCGCATGGAGCTAAATCTTGAATTGATACAGTATCTTCCCTTCCATTCGAAAAACGGACGTGAGCATAGCTTGGAGTAGCCTCTACGAGTTCCACCTTCTCCACGAGCGGTTCATCCTTACTTCTTCGGACATGTTTACGAAGAAAAACCGTACCAGGCTCCGTTAGCCATGCTGGCATACAGAGACCATTAGCACCTCGACGAGGGAATGCGAATAAGCGTTCATGGGGCGTAGCATTAGTAGCAGTACATAACAGAGACCTTATGGAATGCAAAACGTCAGGTAGGACAGACTTCCAAGCCGTAATTGGTAGAGATTTCGAATCCAGAGCTAAGGTGACAGTCTTCCACACAATCCCAACATATCGTTCACACTGTCCATTCCCCATACGGTGGTAAGGAGTCGATCGACTAGTTGCAACACTCCGCTCATACAGAAATTTTTTCACGACGTCCGACATAAAACTCGCACCTCTGTCAGAATGGATATATCCTGGCAAACCAAAAGTAGAGAAGATGCTAGCCAAACAGTGAACTACAGTGACAGCAGACATATCACGGCAAGGTATACCAAATGGGAACCTCGAAAATTCGTCTACAGCGATGAAAAGGTATTTATTGCTTGACTCGGACTTCAGAGGTCCTTTGAAATCGATACTGATTCTGTCAAATGGATTTAAAGCTCTGACCAGCTGGCCCTGTTGGTGGCGCTGAAATTGAGGTTTGATTTTGGTACATGTTTGACAAGTCAATACTGTCCACTTTACATCATCGACGGAGTAAGGGAGGTTACGACTCCTGACGAGATGCACCATACGCGTTATTCCCTGGTGACATAGCGATCGATGGAGATTTATCAGGTCATTCGAGGCAGTGACAGAACAAAAACTGCGTGATAGTGCATCTGCGGCAGCGTTCAACTCCCCAGGACGATGCACGACTTCAAAAGAATACGGTTGTAGCACAACTCTCCACCGCAATATCTTTTCATTCCGTATTTTTCCACTGTGATGAGTGCTGAACATACATGCAACAGACTTTTGATCAGTAATGAGTCGAAAATGCTTACCAGCCAGAAAGTGTCGCCAGCTTCTAATTGACTCAACTATTGCATACGCTTCTTTTTCAACAGAACAATGCTTTCTTTCAGCTCTATTCAGAGTTCGTGAGAAGAAAGCCATTGCTACGGCCGATGCGTCAGTTTCCACCGTGAATGGAAGCGCTTCATCAATTTTCATTTTCACAGGGCCTTCTTCAAATCCACGATAGCTTCCTTCGCACTCAAATCCAGAGGGATTGATGCATCAATCAGAGGCCGAATGCGATCCGAAAATCGAGGCACCCACCGAGAATAGTACGCAAACAGCCCAACTAAACGTTGAAGGCTCTTTTTATTATGTGGCTCTGGCATGTTGCGTAAAGGCTCCAGTCGAGATGGATCAGGACGTAATTCATAATCCCGGATTTCATATCCCAGCAGACGGATAGAGCCGGTAGAAAAACAGCATTTGTCTGTTAAGAGTCATCTGATATTTGTCAGCTACTTCAAAAAAACGTCGTAAGTTCTCGTTATGCTCTTCTTGGGTGGAGCCACAAATGGTGACATCATCTATATAAGCAAAAGTACCTTTCAAACCATTTTTACTTATGAGATCGTCCATTATGCGCTGAAAACAGGCCACTCCGTTAGTCAATCCAAAACTTAGTCGCTTAAATTGCTACAGTTTACCATCCGCTTCGAATCCTGTATAAGGACGATCGTCTTCATGCAGTGGAACTAAGTGATAAGCACTTCAAATCAATAGTGCTGAAAGCGTTGTATTTAGCTATTTTATTCACCAAATCATCGATGTTTGGAAGTGGATAAGCGTCTAAGTATGTAAAACGGTTTATAGTTTCTGAATAATCAACTACCATTCGACGCTTTTGGTGTTGATCTACAACCACTACCTGTGCCCTCCATGGAGATCTAGCTGGCTCTATGATGTCTTCAGCCAAAAGACGACGGACTTCTGACCGGATGAATTCGTTGTTCGACTCACTGAATCGCCTTGACTTTGTTACAACTGGCTTACATTCTGGAGACAGATTTTCGAAAATCCGAGGAGGAATAATAGCCAAGGCCATAAGAGAACAAACTTTCAAGGGGGGCAAAAAACCACCATAAGAAACATTCACATACTCATGTTGTTTCAAAAAGGGCAGACTGAGAATGATGTCTGTGCAAAGGCCTGGCAGAACAAGAAGACGAGTATTGGAATACGATCGCCCCTCAAGTTTGAGATCAACAATACAAGTACCTTCGACGACGGCTTTAAACTTTGAAGAAGCCATAGATATTACTTCTGATTGATGATTAACGTGAAGAGAAAACTTTCGAGCAGCAGACGAAGATATAAAGTTCTCTGAGCTTCCAGTGTCTAATAAGGCGCTGGCAGAATAGTTCCCAAGACGAATCGACACAACAGATTTCTTAAGACACTCAGGGGCTACGGATGACAGCATTATTGCAGCAGAAGAGGAAGTAGTTGTATTGTTTGAGTTAGTGCCCCGACAAACTTTTGCATAATGCCTTTTTTGACATTTATAGCATATGGCCTCTCTGGCCGGACACTTAGACCGTGGCTAACGAATATTTCCACAGAAATAACACTTCTCTTGACTAGTGGCAGCGTATGCACCGTCCTTTACTGTAATCAGTTCTTTTGACGAACTCGTTTGAGCAGGCAAAGACTGAGTTGTGTCACGTTCAATAGTAGCAACTAGTTGCTGTTCAGTATAGTGTGATTCATACGATCGCGAATCTTTCATGGCAACCTCAAGTGCGCGTGCCTGATCCACAGCTGAAGCCAAATCTAGTTTTTTATTTTCAAGGAGCCTAGTTCGGATGTATTGAGAAGCTAAGCCCGAAATGAAAGCATCACGAATGCTCTCATCCCGATGTGTAATAGCAGATACTGCCTTGAAATCACAATCAACACTGAGTATATGGAGTGACCGCAGAAATTCATCAATTGACTCTCCGTCAGCTTGTCGTCGAGTGGCGAGTCGATGACGCGCCACAATTTCATTAGCTGGTTTAATAAAAGCTGTTTTGAGAGTTTGCAGTGCAGCGTCATAAGTGTCACAGTCTGATATAAGTTCAAAGTTTTCAGAAGACAAAGAGTTGGCAAGTAGACCGAGGTACTCATCATCAGTACCCTCAACGGTACTCTTGTATCGACTGAAGACGAAAAACCAGTGTTTGAATAAACGAGCTGATTCAGGTGAAGTAGGACTAACCTCAAGCCTGTCAGGTCTGAGTCCACGTTCCATTCAGACAATGACTGTTAATTTGTATGTTAAATAAATTGAGATGCTAAGTACAGGATTACAGGTGAACACAGTCACGAATCAACCCAGCTTTATTTAACATACAACATGACAACACACATCTGTAAATAGACAAACATCACTTAATACAGGATAGTGTTAACACAAGATAAACACAAAATAATAGAGTACATGAAATTCATATACATATATATATATACAGGGCGTCCCAAAAAAATGTATACACACTTTAACAGCTGATAGCTCAATTGATGTTTCTTTCTTTCCAAGTTAAACCCATTAGAATTAATAATGGCAGTCAGACTAAGCTTTGAACAAAGGAAATTCATTCTAAAATGCTACTGGAAGTGTGAAAACGCAGTTGAAGTGCAAAGACAGTTAAGAGGGAGTTTCAAACAGATCCACCAACGCGACTTACCATCACTCGAATTAGAGATAAGTTTGAAGCCGATGGAACTGTTCAGAATGTCCACAAGAAGCGTTCTGGAAGACCACGGACATCGACAAGCCCCACAAAGCAAGAAAGAGTACTGGAAACGTATCACCAAAGTCCAAGAAAATCTGTGCGGCAAGCGAGTCGTGAGTTAGGAATTTCAGAATCGTCTGTCCAACGCATTTTGAAGCGCTGTCAATGGAAAAGTTACATTCCAAGATTAGTCCATGCTATTAATGAAGATGATCCGGACCGAAGAGTGGAGTATTGCGAGTGGTACTTGGCACGATGTGGATGTGGATTGGACGAAGGGGTTTCGTAGAATACCCTCCGCGTTCACCAGACCTCACACCACTAGACTTTTTTTATGGGGATACTTAAAAGACAAAGTCTACGTTATAAAACCTGCAACAGTCGCTGAATTGAGAGCAGCCATTGAACGAGAATGCACACAAATACCAAACGAAATGTTTCGTGATGTTTGCGATTCCATTGCTTCGCGTTATCAGCAGTGCCTGGACCAGAACGGACGTCAGTTTGAAAACAGGCGTTGACAAAACAATTAAATAATGTCTGTAAATTCTATTACATTTTGAAAATGAAATGTATTTTAATAAACACTGCCTTTATAATTATTTAAAGTGTGTATACATTTTTTTGGGACGCCCTGTATATATATATATATATATATATATATATATATATATATATATATATATATATATGCACATACACATGCGCATATACCACAGACGATATATGTCAAACGGTGGCCAAACCCCGGCTCGCGAGCCACATGCGGCTCTCGAGGTTGTTAACTGCGGTTCGCGAGACAATTTTGGTTTTTATTGTATTTATCATAAAAGACAAAATTCATAATAAAAATATAATTTTTTTTCACATAAAAAAAAATATGAAAAAAAAAAAGGAAAGATTGAATTGACAATAAAATGCGTCATGCGTACGAAAATTTCTTTTGTGTGACAGGCACTAAGCGGGATAATTACGTAATTAACACCAATCGCCACTCACCAGTGTCCAGTACCCCTCGAGCTACCCTGCGGGCCGCGTGTAGTAACGAGTGAGTGTTTTAAAATTGGCTTCTTAGATCAAATAGTGGCTATTTTTCTCAGCTATACAACCCCTTAGTTGATTAAAATGACTGAGCAGACAAAGTGTAAGAAACGGAAATATGAAGAGGAAAATAGTTTTTAAACAGGAGTGGGAGGAGAGCTTTGCCTTTACTGTTAAGGGTGGGAAACCTGTGTGTCTTATCTGCCACGTGGCACTCAATCACTTTAAAGCCAGTAACTTAAAGCGTCATCATGAAACTAACCATAAAAGTTTTGTTACGGAATTTCCTCCCAAATCATAATTGCGGAAGACTAAGTTAACAATGTTGAAATCTAGCCTAGTTGTCCAACAAACTGTACTTTCATCATTGTGTGAGACAGCTGACTTAACTACTGAAGCTAGTTTTGTTATGGCATGGAATATTGCTCGTGCTCAACTTCCCTACAGTAGTGGAGAATTTGTGAAGAATATTGCCGATGTTACTGCAATTCTCGCTCCAGATAACACACAACTTCGAGAACAAATAGCAAGTGTTTCTATTTCCCGCCACACTACAGAGAGACGTATTTCCCAGATTAGTGCTGAAATTACATGCTCGTTGCAGAGTGATTTGAAAAATTCTGTTGCATTCAGTTTGGCCCTCGATGAATCCACAGATATTAAAGATAACCCTCAACTGGCGATATTTGTTCGTTATGTTACTGGCGATGGAAATGTGAAAGAAGAACTCTTTGACTTAATGACCTTAAGAGAAACCACCAGATGGGTTGACATAAAGAACGCACTTGACGAGGCATTATCAAATGCTCAAGTACCATTGAATAAACTTGTCAGTGTTGCAACAGATGGAGCACCAGCTATGGTAGGACAAAATGTAGACCTAGTTGGGCTCTTGACACGCGATCCCAAGTATCCTGTCTCTCTCTTTATTCACTGTATCATTCACCGTGGTAATTTGGTAAGCAAGTACTTTAGGTATGACAGTGTTATGAAATGTGTTCTAGAAATTGTGAATTTCATTCGTTCAAATGCAAAAACGCACCGAGCGTTTAGAAATTTTATCGAGGAGCTGGATCTTCAAGATAAGCCAGATGACCTTTCATTCTACTGTATTGTAAAGTGGTTATCAACTAGTAATCTCCTGAATAGGCTTGTTGCACTGTTGGAGCCTATCATTAATTTCTTGAAAGAAAAGGGAAAGTCATACCCACAACTAGAAGATCACGAATGGGTGCAGGATCTGATGTATCATAATACAATACCTTCAAAATCTAAATTTGGCACTTCAGGGAAAGGATAAGGTCATTTCTGACCTTACACAGACAGTTTTCAGTTTCCAGAATAAAATAAAGCTCTTCCAAAAAGATCTAGTAACAAAAAAAATTGACCACTTTCCCCACCTGAAAAATCGAGCAAACACTTTTCCTGAAATTGAAATAAAAGTTAGTAAATTGGAGGGAATACAAAGGTAAATTAGAAAGACTAATTGATGATTTTCAGTTCAGGTTTGATGAATTAAAGAAGCTAAAACCATGCTTCGAATTTCTTGTAAATCCTTTCATGATTGATGTCGTCAGTCAACGATGGCTGTCCTGTTACCACACCTTTTGTTACGGAAGCTGCTTCAATACAAACGGAACCTTTGGAGCTATAGGAGGACGTGGGTTTAAAGTTGATACATAAAAGCTTATCTGCAGTTGAGTTTTGGAAGCAAGTATTAGAGACAAAGTATCCTCACCTCAGGAAAACCAGTTTCCGACTTATCTCAGTTTTTGGGACAACTTATTGCTGTGAAGCACTATTCTCGGTAATGAAGTTTGTAAAGTCAAAACATCGTGCTGCCCTCACTAACGAACACCTGACAGCTTCTTCATACCGCCTTAACATCACATCAGCCAGACTTTAAAGCATTAACAGCCAAAATGAAGACCCAAACTAGGCCTTCTACAAGCAGTAATTAAACAATTTAATAATGTGAGTATAACTATATGTATATGTTTTTAATAATTAAATTCTTTTTAAAATATTTTGCGGCTCTCGTACATCTGAAAAACGTCGTATGTGGCTCTTGGGTCCAGGAAACTTGGCCACCCCTGATATATGAACTCAAATCTGCCCTATCCTCTCGGAGAAACTCAACGCCTGGCCCGGATGGTATCCATTACAAAATGTGCAGTCCATGCATATTTCGGCTGTATATTTTTTACTTACCGTTTTTAACCGTATTTGGATTGAGGGTATGTTTCCCTCTAGATGGCGTGAGGCCATAATTATTCCTCTCCTGAAGCCTGACAATGATGTATCCCTTCCTCAAAATTTTCGCCCGATTGCCTTGACCAGCTGTATTTGCAAGCTCATGGAAAAGATTGTCGCTTCCCGACTGTCCTTTATCCTAGAGTGGCGAGGACTCCTTCCCCCATTCCAGTCTGGTTCCTGTCAATTCCGTAGTACCTTTGATCCTTTAATTCTCCTTAGCCATGATTTCCAGACTGCATTTTCTCGCAAACAAATTACTGTGACTGTCCTTTTCGACATTCACAAAGCATATGACACTACGTCGAGGTTTCATGTCCAACGTCTTCATTCCATGGATTTTGTGCGCTTTCTCCCTCTTTTTATTACTAATTTTTTAAGAAACCGAACTTTTCCGATTTAACCATACAAGAGGAAGGAGTTCCCAGGGATCTGTCCTCAGCGTTCTCTGTTTCTGGTTATGAATTCGGTTGTCCATTTTTTACCATCTTCCATAAAGTGTTCTCTCTACGCAGATGATCGTGCCATTTACGGTTCAGGTAGTTCTCTACGAGTGGCTGCAAGACAGGTGCAGCTTAATGCCGTCGAAAGATGGGCAACGCCTGTGGGTTTCCGTATCTCCCCAGCCAAGACTGTGTGTGTCTTTTCATAGACGTAGGACTACTACTGTCCCACCCCTCTCGATGTTTTTAGCCGGTAATTCCATTCCGGTAAGGGACACATTTAAATTTGTAGGCATCGCCCTCTCCCGTCGTACTTGGGTATCTCATTTGAGGAATTTGAGACTTTCCACTCGGCGTACTCTTACACTTTTAGATCATCTCTCCCACATGTCTTGGGGCGCTGATAGGCATACACTCTCTTGCCTGTACACCTCTCTAGTTTAATCGAGAATTGACTATGGCTGCGAGGTCTACGGCTCCCCTTCCGTGGTCTCGATTACGAATCCTGGATCCTTTTCATAACAGGGTCCTCCGCCTGGCTACCGGAGTCTTTCATTCTTCACCGGTGGCTAGCCTTTGGGCGGAGTGTGATTCCCATCCCCTTCGGTACCGTCGTGCATACCTTTAGACAAAAAGTTATTACCGCGTTCATAGAATTCCTTCCTCCCTTTTTTGTACTGCCCTTGATACAACTCTTCCTCTAGACAATTCTTGGCACCTTACTTCAACTGTCCATGCCTTCCTTTCTCATCATGCTCTTCCTCCATCTCTGATCCTCCCAGTCTCGTTTCAGGTCCTTCCTCCGTGGATTCTACATCCGATTTCCTATTGCAAGGATTTGTGTCCCTTTGATAAAAAGTCGACCCCTAGTACTGTCCTGTTGTCCTTGTTCCGTGAACACCTTATCTGTCACTCTTCTTCCATTCATATCTACACAGATAGCTCCCATTCTCCGTTTGGCGTGGCCGCTTCGGCGGTTTTCCATCTCCCTTTTAAGACTGTTCGGAGTATTTATCTCCCTCACGACACTTCCATTTACTCAGCGGAGCTCTTTGCTATTCTGCAAGCTCTAATCCATATTGGTGCTCTTCCCCCGAGTTCCTTTGTTAGTTTTTCGGATTACCGTAGTGCTCTGATGTCCTTAAAATCTTATGACCCTAAACATCCTCTGGTCCGAAGGATACAGCAATTTGTTCATTTTCTCTTCTTATTCCGCGCGGCGTATTTCTTTCTGTTGGATCCCCTCTCATGTCGGTATTGCCGGTAACGAGGAGGTAGACCTTTTGGCCAGACGAGCTTGCTCCCTATTACCCCTAAGTCTTTAGCCTTTTCAGATTTCGTTCCTTCCCTCCGTTGCCATTTCAGGTCGTTGTGGCAGCGCGACTGGGATGGCATCGGTGTGAACAAACTCCACCGTCTCAAGCCTGTTCTTCGTCATTGGTGGTCTTTGTCATTGTTCTTCGTATCACATCCCGGCATAAGAAAGTTCTATTGGCTCGTCTGAGAATTGGTCATACCCATTTGACCCATGATAACGTTATGTCTAGAAATCCTCCTGAGCCTTGCCCGCATTGTCATGTTCCTCTCACTGTTGAACACGTTTATTTTTTTTGCCCTCTTCATTCAACCTTACGTTCGCAGCGCTTCCTGGAGTTACATTCCCGTCCGGCCTCGATGCGTCTTCAGTCCATTCTTGCAGAGTGCTTCTTTCTCTATTGGCCCTATATTTGATTTCCTCCGACTGTCGCGGCTCTTGTCTCGCCGTGATATGAACCTTTCTAGGTTTGAAACGGCGGTCAATCCTAAATAAGGAAGGAAAAAAATATATATATATACACACACACAGGGTGTTTCATAACATGTGGGACGCACTTTCAGGATGGATTCAGGAACTGAAAACAATGAAAAAAGTTTATATAAACATATGCCCGAAATCGCTTTGTTTCCGAGTTACAGCCCGTTGTGTGTTCCAGCAAGTATCCGCCTTACCTTTAAAGGAAGTGCTCAAAATGACCGCCTTGCGCTTGAATACACGCCTGAAGACGCCTCGTCATAGACTGCCTGACGCGTTCAAACATTCCAGGTATTGCTCGGATTTTATGGCACCCTTGTTCTACACGTTGGCGAAGCATTTCAACGTTGTCAATGGGTGTCATGTAAACGATGGATTTCAGATGACCCCACAGGTAAAAATCGAGTGGATTCAGGTCCGGGGAACGAGCAGGCCACGCAATGGGTCCTCCACGGTCTATCCATTTATCAGGGAAATGATCATCATCCAAATACTCTCTGGCTACTCGACTAAAATGAGGCGGAGCGCCGTCATGCATAAACCACATATGACGTGGGACACCAAGAGGAACTTCATCTAGTAAATCGCTTAAATCATTCCTTAAAAAATTGGAATAGGATTCTCCTGTTAATCTTTCAGGCAAAACAAAATGACCGATTTTGTCGGCAATAAGTCCTGCCCATACATTGATACTAAATTGTTGTTGGTGCCTTGACTTGATGATGGCATGCGGAAATCAGCTTCAATAAGGCCTTGTACTCTCTGAATGTGATATGGGTAAAGCTGTTGTTCCCGTAAACTTCTCCACACAGTTGTGTATCTTACGCCCTCCGCTGCTGCTATCCTTCGGGTGCTGACACCAGGATGTTCCTCCACGCGACCCACTCCTCCAACTCAACAGTTCTGGCGCTGATTGGTCTACCACCATCTGAAACTCGCTTGTTGAATGATCCTATATCACCAAGACGCTTGTCTATTCTCTAAAAGGTCTTCAGGTCTGGCAGACGGCGATTCGGAAACCTTTCCGCATACAGACTTCTTGCTACGGCCGCATTACACTCGGCAAGTCCATACATGAGATGCATGTCTGCCATTTCTCTGTTTGAATAAGCCTCCATTCTCACTTCAAATACACACTATCACTGAAGAGCACAAAAACTTTTAAGTTTTTTTTTCACTGGATTGCACTTATTCATGTTAAGAAGTTACGAATACGAACAATGAAACACCGCGATGCACCTCTGACTGACTGATGGCTCTACACTCAACGATATTGAAACATGTCATATAGTGTACGAAACATTACAATCGGCAAGGCCACACATGAATTAAGTCTCGTACACATTCACAAACATTGTCGGCAAGCATAAACAGTTTGCGGAAAGAATTGCTGGAACACAAAACGGGCTGTAACTTGGAAACAAAGCGATTTCGGGTCCTGAATCCATCCTGAAAGTCCGCCCCACATGTTATGAAACACCCTGTGTATATTATATATATATATATATATACAGGGCGTCCCAAAAAAATGTATACACACTTTAACAGCTGATAGCTCAATTGATGTTTCTTTCTTTCCAAGTTAAACCCATTAGAATTAATAATGGCAGTCAGACTAAGCTTTGAACAAAGGAAATTCATTCTAAAATGCTACTGGAAGTGTGAAAACGCAGTTGAAGTGCAAAGACAGTTTAGGAGGGAGTTTCAAACAGATCCACCAACGCGACTTACCATCACTCGAATTAGAGATAAGTTTGAAGCCGATGGAACTGTTCAGAATGTCCACAAGAAGCGTTCCGGAAGACCACGGACATCGACAAGCCCCACAAAGCAAGAAAGAGTACTGGAAACGTATCACCAAAGTCCAAGAAAATCTGTGCGGCAAGCGAGTCGTGAGGTAGGAATTTCAGAATCGTCTGTCCAACGCATTTTGAAGCGCTGTCAATGGAAAAGTTACATTCCAAGATTAGTCCATGCTATTAATGAAGATGATCCGGACCGAAGAGTAGAGTATTGCGAGTGGTACTTGGCACGATGTGGATGTGGATTGGACGAAGGGGTTTCGTAGAATACCCTCCGCGTTCACTAGACCTCACACCACTAGACTTTTTTTTATGGGGATACTTAAAAGACAAAGTCTACGCTATAAAACCTGCAACAGTCGCTGAATTGAGAGCAGCCATTGAACGAGAATGCACACAAATACCAAACGAAATGTTTCGTGATGTTTGCGATTCCATTGCTTCGCGTTATCAGCAGTGCCTGGACCAGAACGGACGTCAGTTTGAAAACAGGCGTTGACAAAACAATTAAATAATGTCTGTAGATTCTATTACATTTTGAAAATGAAATGTATTTTAATAAACACTGCCTTTATAATTATTTAAAGTGTGTGTACATTTTTTTGGGACGCCCTGTATATATAATATATATAAAATGCAAACCCAAAGAAAAAATAAAAAACTATTCCAAGGTGTTTCGTGTATTCAGAAATACACCTCATCAGGGAATGACGAGGTGTACTGCTATTCAGCAGTACACCTCGTACTTGCCTTGGAATAATTTTTTCTTTATTCCTGTGGGTTTGCATCATTCATTCATTTCACGTGTTTAATTGCGAAATTCATCACACACACACACACACACACACACACACACACACACACACACACACACACACACTTTTCATAAGCACAGCGTTTATTATGCGCGGGAAGGGCCCGGATTTCAGCTGTTGTATGCAAGTACATTTATGATTGATAAATGTCTTGTCGGACGATCGTTGGAAGAGAATTGAAAATAAAATTATCAGATCGGTTCGCGACTCCAAGATTAGGAAGTCCTGGTATAAGGAAAAACCAAAGTATGATAGGGTTAATAAAACCTGTTTAGAACTATAAATCGAATTTTAAACATTATAGCAACACACCTAAAGATTTGTTTAGATGTAATTGATATGATCCTTCCACTGCACATTATTATTTCGCATGACGCCTAAAAATTTCGTTACATTACATTCTTTTACGAGTTCTCCAACATTCAGGTCAAAATATACCTTTCTTTTGTTACTGAAAATAATAAAGTTTGTTTTACTTGATTTTAGAAAGTTTGACATCATCCAATTCCCAGCTTTGATAAATTCTGTTTCAAATATAACCTTCACTGCATGAACATCTTTATAAGAAAGAGACACGATTGTATTGTCTGCAAACATTATAAAATTAAGAATATCGGAAGAACGCGGGAGGTCATTTATATACAATAAAAATAGTAGGGGCCTAGGACTGAGCCCCAAGGTACCTCATGTTTTTATAATCATTTTTGTTGAACAGACATTATTTACTGATACAAATTGGTATCTATTGGACAAAACTTTTAAACCAATCACTTATAGCTCCTCTAAAGCCATAAGAATACAGTTTGTTAATTAGAATATTATGGCCTCTGTCATGAAAAGTCTAAGTCAAATCCATAAAGGTGGAGAGCATTATTTCTTTGCTCTTTTGCGATATTGGCACTCGCAACAAGGTTTAAAATAGCCATTTCTGTTGTTTTTTATTTTTACGGGAGCAGTTTTGATGCGGCGATAAGAAGTTATACAGTATACGACTCTAAATAATGATGTATCCTATTTTTTACAAGTTTTTCAAAAGTTTTACTAAATACAGATAATGAACAGACTGGTTTATAATTCGTAGTTAATATCCGTATGATACGAGAAAACCACTCCTCCTAGGAGCTATTGGCACTATAGAAAATAGATATTAAAGCGGAGCAAAGCGCCAATACATGTTCACGCCAGGGATGTAACAAGACGATATGTTTTGAGCAAGACTCGGGGGCTCCAGCATTAAGGGTCAAGGTGATAAATAGGGGTCATTGGTCAAATAAAAGGATGCACCATATTTTTTTAATAGACGAGGGGTCATTGTAGTTGTTTCGACTCTTTAATGTAGTTATTAATTTATTAATCCAGCTATTTGTTTTCTTAGCAATCATCTCACTCTGACCAATTGGATCCGTGCGGAGAGAGTGGAGGGAGCAGCGCATCTCCCTCTCCGTCCTCCGCTACTGCCATCCCCTCCAACCTCCCTCCTTCTCCCTCCACCATTTCCTCTAATCTCCCTCCCTCTCCCTCACAAATATTCACTCAACCTCTCCCTTCATCACCCTCTCACATTCCTCCTTCCCCTTCTCACCCCTCCTCGCCCTCTCATAGCCCCGCCAGTCCCGGCAGAGGGGTTGCAACACCATTAAGTCAGCAGCCGGCCACTCCCCAAACCCCCTTGACGCCGAACGTCCCACTTCCGCGACTGGTCCTTACGGATCAAGGTGAGTTGTGAGTCGGATGAAGGTCGATGCGAACTTTCTGTACGTTTTACACCGTCAGGGTCACGTCGAAACACCGCTTCCCGTAGAACAGCGAAGTTGTTCAATTGGTTACTGTCCTTTAAGTTTAGATCTACAGATCAACAGAAGCTAAGGCTAACAAAGACCCTAAGATCCACTCTAAGCCAGTGGTTTGGATCCCATGCAAAGCTGTAGGTTCCCTTCACGTGACCTTTGTCATTACGAAGGAGGTTAAACAACGCCAAACACTACTACTACTACTATCACTAAGTGTCATGCATGCATTATCTCGCTGGCGTGGGTACGACGCTTGAACTCTGGACTGAAAACACTCAAATCAATTACACACAAAGATTACAAAGAGGTCACCACCAGGAATAGGGTACCATCCCAATCTTAGGGATCTATTGTTACCTTTCAAGACAAGATTGAAGGTATATCTTTAGTGGTACGTAAAGTGAGACCAACGTCTTCCTTTACACACTTCACAAACCTCTTCCATGCCTGTTTCTCGTTAACTCTTATGCCACATTTATATCAACTCTGTTTATTCACACATTTACTAATTACATACTTCCATGTTTCATGCGGTCTTCCTCTGCTTCTTATACCTACGCATTAGGCCGGGTCGAAATTTTTTATTTCTTACGTACATAGTGTGAGGTGGTTCAATCAATCATAGTAACACCTGGTAAAATATTTTTGAATTCTGAGGACCCCTACCCCCCCTACCGGTTTCAGTTTTTTCAGAAAATTTGTAAAAATCGAGATAATTTGCGATTTACTTCGAAATTTTTTTATTATTACAAAAGTTCGCTTATAAAACACTTATTTATTTTTTAATGAAAAAAAATTTAAAAAATACAAAAATGCCTGAAAAAAAATTTTGCATCAATTTTGCTGTCAAGGGTTTTGTAAGTGATTCTTATAGAGTTTTTCCTGCTGATTTCGAATCTGCAATCCGTTTCTCTCAATCAGCTCAGGTTATCCGGCTATGGCCTCATAAGTAAAATAGAATTTTTCGTGATTTTGTCAAAGCGGAATTGGAACAGTAACATCTATCATCACTTGTTTCACTTGTATAATATCTTTTTTTACTTTTCAGGCATATAGATAAAATATTTCATAATGAATAGAGCGTGTAAAAATGATCCCAATAGATTCTGCTACATATGTGGGACGGTTACCATGCCAAATAACCAGTCCCAAATCACTAAATTTGTGAAGACAATGTATAGAGCATACTTTGGAATTAAGCTAGGGGACCAGGACAAAAATTTCGCCCCTCATGTGTGCTGCAAGACGTGCATTGAAAATTTGAGAAGATGGAGCAAAGGCAGAGCGAAATCTTTGCCTTTTGGAATTCCCATGATTTGGAGAGAAGGAAAGGATCACGTGACAGATTGCTATTTCTGCATGACAAACCTCCAAGGTGGGCTTATAAATTTATTTTTCTTAAATATTTTGAAATCCTCGTATGAAACTTGACATAATATTCACCATAATGTAATATTCACCATAATGGTAATCATACATTTACATATACATATTGCTATAGAAAATACATTTACACATACATATTGTTATACAAGTTACATTTACATATACAATGATTGTATATTTTCTTTCTTTTTCATTCATATTGTCCCGAAGGGACAATATGAATGAAAAAGAAAGAAAATATACAGACTCCATCGACCTATTTCATATCTTACAGACCGCAGCCTTCCCTCACGAGCCGCCACTGTCTGAATGCTTCTTCTATTTCATATGCAAGTTTTATATCCATGTTTCTGTGTTTCTATTTTCAGGAGTTAACAAGAAGAATAAACACATTGTTGTATACCCTGACATTCCTTCTGCTATGAGACCTGTACCCCATGGTCCTGGAATTCCAATACCCGACCCACCTCAAACCCTGGACTTCGATGATTCTGATGATGAATCAATGACCAATGCCAATGACCAGTCCCAGTCGTATATACCTCAAAATACCGCTTCAAATGAGCCGAGGCCTCTCAACCAGGCCAAACTTAATGATCTTACCATGGATTTAGGACTTTCCAAATTAGCTGCCGAGATCTTGGGCTCACGACTTCGAGAGGACAACTTGCTGGCTCCGGGAACAACATTCTCCTGGTATAGGAAACGAGAGGAAGAATTCCGCAAGTTTTTTGCAGTGCACGAAAATACCTCTTCCTTAGTATACTGCTGCAATGTTGAGGGGCTAATCGAATCCTTGGGCCTGCCATATAACGCATCAGAATGGAGGCTATTTATAGACTCGTCTAAACGAAGTTTAAAAGCAGTACTTCTCAACATTGGGAATAGGGTTGCATCAGCCCCTGTAGCACATTCCGTACAACTTACTGAGAGCTACGATAACATGAAAATTTTACTGGATGCTCTCGTATACGACCAACATAACTGGAGGATCTGTGGAGATTTGAAGGTAATACTAATATCATAAGTAAACTATTGCTATTGACTATGTTGTTTTTCCAAAGGTTATTTGAGAGCGTATAAGAACACTTAACTTCCCCACAGAAGTGATACAGTCCAATGCATAGATTTTTTTTATCTGATAGAACAAATTCTCTAAATTCTTTAAATATTCATTTTTTTTCAGATTGTGGCATTTGTATTGGGAATGCAAGGGGGATACACGAAATACCCATGTTTCCTCTGCAAATGGGATAGCCGAGCGGATGAGAAGCACTATGCACAGCGTGAATGGGCATCCAGAGAGAATTTTGAACCTGGGTCGCATAATGTCGTTTCAGTGCCCCTTGTACCACCAACAAAAATTTTGCTCCCACAACTTCATATTAAGCTGGGCTTGATGAAAAATTTCATCAAATCAATGAATAAGGAGGGTTCAGCATTCCGATATCTCGAGAGTAAATTTCCTCATATATCTGATGCTAAACTAAATGCTGGGGTTTTTGATGGTCCTCAAATTCGAACTTTGATCAAGGATACTCAGTTCGAAAACGCAATGACTCCAACTGAGAAGAATGCCTGGCAGGCATTCAAATCAGTTGCCACTGATTTTCTTGGCAAGCGTAGAAGTCCAGAATACGAGTCCGTTGTCGAAAACTTGATGGAAGCTTTCAAAGCTCATGGGTCGCGCATGTCCATAAAAATGCACTTTTTGTGGTCCCACTTGGACTATTTTCCTGAAAATTGCGGGGATTATAGTGAGGAACAGGGTGAACGATTTCACCAAGATATCAAAATAATGGAAGAGAGGTACCAGGGAAACTGGGATATCAATATGCTGGCGGACTATTGCTGGTGTTTGAAGCGAGACGTGCCCGAAGAAAAACACAGACGGAAAGCCAAAAAAACTTCATTCCTTCCTCAATAAACTTTTTTCCATATTCATTGTATGAATAAAAGTATTTATTCACACAATGTTTTCATTTTTCACGAGAGCTCTTATAATATTACTCGTATCTACAGTGTTTAAGCTAAAAAAATCAATAAATTTGGGGATAAAATTCGACTTATAATAAATGGCCAATAGAGAAAAAACCTGACCTGATTGAGGAAAACCAATGTCATTTTCGAATTCAGCATGGTTGAATTATATAATATGAGTTGAAAAAACCCTCACAGCAGACAAAAAAATTTCATATGCATACCAGTGTTATTGGTGGAAATTTAGAAATTAAGAGAGAAATTCACTAAAATTTTTGACCTAAAACTAATGTTTTTTTCATTCCTTTCATTGACCTTTCCACTCGAAAGTAGGCAGTTCTTTTCTAGACTAAAGTATTTAAAATAAATTTATGCCGATTGATATAACCAATTCTGGATATCCGAAGTAGGGTGGAGTGATTGTTTAGTTTCAAAAATCAGGGGTATTAAATAGTTGTCAAATGTTTAAAAATGAGCATTGGTGGTGGTTTTTGGTGGTTGCTGTTGATATCGCATCAGCAACCACACACTATACGTGCCACGCCCACATGCAACTAAAAAAAACCTTTATTTTGCCTATTTGGGGCTCTATAATAGCTAGAAGCACAATCTAAAAAGTGCATCTTATGATTTTTTGATGCTGAGAACAACAAAATTATTTTCAAAAGTGTACATTGATGTATAAACATATTTTTTGAGAGTTAAATTAAAATCAGTAGCTGTTTTTGTCCAACCTACTTTATATTTACTTCTGTTTTTCAGAATTTTTATAACCTATTCAATTAACACTAGTTTAACGTCTTCAAGATTTTTAGTTACTTATGAAACGTAGAAACCAGACAACAAAAGTCTTACACGGTGGCCATAGTTTTCCATCCATTGACAGTTTTCTTAATGGAAAATTGTCTACCGCTGGACAAGTTCAGCGTCTACTTAAGGAGCCAAACTGGAAAACCAAGGAAAACATCACAAAAGTTGCAGATGACTTGAGGAAACAATGGATTTGGTGTAATGTTTATCCACTATCCTTGCGCACCATTGAGACGAAGGTGGACAAATTAGCAGCAGACTTTTCATGGTAAGTCATCATAATTTTCTATCCTGGGTAGTACTAAATTAATTACAAGAATGTCTTCTTAGCCAATAGTAAATTTTTTATTTTAAATATAATTTTGTGATGATGTGCTCTGTAAACCTGTGAATTAATTTATCTATGTATTTCAGCCAAAATTTCTAAACTAAAAAATATTTAAGTGTTTTGTGACCACAATTTTTAATTTCTAATTAAGAAAATAATAGATTTTTTTAATATTTCAACTTTGAAAATGCATCAACAGGTTTCATCGATACTCTGTCACAAAGAGAGGTTCAACCTATTTGGCAAAACTAGAATTGTTTGTCAAAGAGCTTGATTGTTTATTTGATATTTTTTCTGAGGATCTTTCTCAACATGAAAATTGGAGTAGTAGTTTAAACTGAGGATGACTCAGGATGATTTCTCCTTCTATGAGGATCAAAAATCTGTGAGGCTAGGATACTGTTCAAGATTTGAGGAAAAGCTCACAGAGGTAGATGTTAGATACAGGAGAAGAATAATTGACGAACAACGAGCGGAATTATGGTTAGTCAGAGAGTATATCATGACTTGAACCATTTTAATTAAACCTTTGATGTTTTTTTATTATATACCATATGTCCCACAAAAAAGTACACCCAACTTTAGATTGTACTAACTCCTCCAAAAATTGAGATATTTTGGATCTGTTTGTTTGATTTAATATAGCAAATTATTCTTTGTTAACGTTCAAAATTTATTCATGTTTAAACGATTTAGTGTTTAAGCATCTGCTTTTAACTGAAGGGTACAGCAAAATGGGTTGCGCCGAATGATCATTTCTCCCAGCCAGATAGCTTCTCTTGCTTTAACCAATGTGCTACTTTTTACATCGAAGGATATTGCAAATATTTTTTTTAAATAATTCGAACTTTTGTATCTAAGATACGAGTCATACATATAAATGAAGGATCTGAATTACTAAATTTATAAATAACTTTGTTTGAAACCCTTACCAAGCAGTTTACACGAAGGCAGCGCGTTCTCATGGTCACTTATCTGCAAACTAAAAGCTTAAAACAAGTTCAGAATACCTTCGAACTGCAATTTCCCTATAGAGCTTCTCCAACTAAACATACAATTTTGAAGAATGTTCGGAAATACAAAGAAGAAGGAACGGTCCTCAATTTGAACAAAGAACGTTCAGGCCATCCGAAGACGGCAAGAACAGACGAGAACATTCAGCATTCAGCCCTGACTTGACCCCGTGTGATTACTTTTTATGCGGTCATTTGAAAAATAGAGTATTTGCATCACAACCTATCAATTTAGATGATTTGAGGACTCGCATCACAGCTGAAATCAACTTGTTAAAAGACAATCCAGATCTTATCAAAAGAGTGATGGGGAAGATGAGAGCTCGACTCCAGATTTGTATCGATAGGAATGGCGTTCATGTTGAAAGAAAACGAAACTAAGCATAACTTTTGCAATAAGGAATAAAGAAAAATCTGCTTTGTATCTTAATAGATACTTTAACATAATTTTAATATTATGTATTTGTCTTTTCATTACATCGATAGCACACACATTATTTTTTCATTGACCAATTTTGCGCAATCCATTTTGTTGCACCCTTCAGTTAAAAGCAGATGCTTAAACACTAAATCGTTTAAACATGAATAAATTTTGAACGTTAACAAAGAATAATTTGCTATATTAAATCAAACAAACAGATCCAAAATATCTCAATTTTTGGAGGAGTTAGTACAATCTAAAGTTGGGTGTACTTTTTTGTGGGACATATGGTATATAGGCATAGTAAATCTAGTCATCTAGTCATACTAATTGTTCAGTGAACGAAGCCGGAGAGAAGAGGCAAGTGCATCACAACCTCAACCAGACAGTCCAGACACTACTGGTAGCTCTAGCGAAACTCCATCAGAAGACTCTTGAGATGATCCACAGCCTGCTGGTTCCTCTCATTGTAATTACCAAGATCTGGAGAACCTGTGCAGAGCTGTTGATAGGTAAATTAGCACTTGTGAATTGTGATTGTTCTTTAATAACTGTACTTAGTTGTATGTGCCATGTCATTTCGGTAGACTTAAAATGGATATCATTTTTCTCAACTTCAAAATACAATCTTGCAGGTATTCAATTTCCGACAGAGCAGGTACAGCGGTAGCGTCAGCAGTTTTAAAAGATTTTGGCATTATCACTGATGATGACAACACTAACGTCACTGACAGGTAAGATTTCAAAATTATCATGATTACATTTTTCATCCACATTTTCTAAGCTTTTTTAACAAAATTACAATTACTACTACTAATAAGAAGTAAAGTAATTTTATGTAATTATACATGTTATACATTGTAACAGAAAAATAAATTTCAAATATATTGGGCTCAGGCATAAAAGTCAGTGTATTTAGCCCATCACTGTTCATTGTTTCCTGTTGTACATATTCCTGTTTATCAGTGCTGCCTCCAGCCTTATAAATTTGTAAACAATTTTCATTAATACAGGAGTAAACTACGAAGGCAACGGTGTAAGTACCGTGAACAGATCAGAGCTGAGGAAGAAGTATTCTTTGGTTTAGTGGACAGCATTTATGTTGATGGCCGACAGGATGGTACTGTGACAATTACAGAGTTAGAGGGGCGACATTATCAACAAACCGAAGTAGAAGAGCACTATGTTATAGTCGGAGAACCGGGTAAGCCACTGTTTTCTGTATGGTGTGTTTTAAATTTTTAGTGGATAGCATAAATTTGGTCTTAGTAACATTAAGGAGTAAGAACTATGCGATAGTTATATATGTTCATTGGTCATACCTGGTAATCTCCTGATTTCAAATACATTTATTATTTCCCTAAATTTTGTTTAAAATGTTTCAGGAGGACATTATCTGACACATGTTACCCCAGAGAATGGGAATGGTGTATCAATTGCACTAAGTATCTATGAAGCAGTGAAGGACACTGATCTGGAAAACAACCTGCAAGTCATGGGGTCAGATGGAACTGCAGTGATGACTGGACATAATTCAGGGACGATCAGAGTCTTTGAAGAGCTTATTGGAAGACCACTGCAAAGGATCATATGCCTCTTACATTGTAACGAGCTACCTCTTCGTCATGTTTTCATGGAGCTGGATGGGACTACGAAGAGCCCTGATAGTTTTTCAGGGCCAATAGGAAAACAGCTAGGTGGTATGGTTTCTGAATGGGATGTTGTCAAATTTAAGCCAATCAGAAATCAGAATTTCGCTATATTGCCCAATGATGTAATTGATGATCTCAGTCGTGACCAATACTATGCTTATCGAATATGCATGGCAGTCATGCTAGGGACTATTGAAAAGGACCTTGAGCTTTTAGAAGTTGGGCCATTAAATCACTCAAGATGGCTGACATTATGTTGTAGAATACTCAGATTGTATGTTTCACAGAAAAAGCCGAGTTCAGTATTGATAACTGTTGCTGAGTTCTGTTTAAAAGTGTATTTCCCCAGCTAGTTTGAAATCAAGAAGAATCACTCAGTGACCGATGGTTCAAAATACTTCTTTTCAATGCTGAGCAGAATCTCCAAGTTTCCTAATAAGAAAGTAAAAGACATTGCCCTAAAAACCCTAAAAAGGAATTTTTTTGCTCATCCCGAAAACATTATAATATCAATGCTTGGTGATGAGGACAGGGAGAAAAGAAACACTGCAGTAAATAAGATTCTGGCACTGAGGGGTGAAGTAGAGAAAACAACCCAGGACATCAGAGTCAAAATGGATTTCACCGGCGGAGATTTGGAAGTTGAGGATGATGTGAATGATGATGATTATGACAGTTTGAGTTATACAAGAGACCGCACTGTCAGGAAATTTAAGGTGCCTATAATCAATGAAAATGCTAAATCGTATGACAAGATGAGTAACCTTGATAACTTGACAGCAGAGCCTCCAATAGTTACCCATCTTACATCAACTGAACTTGCGAACATTAGAAAAAATCCTTTGAAGTTCAAACAGCCATGCCACAATCAAGTGGTAGAACGCCATATCAAGCTTGTGACTGAGGCATCTGCAACTGTCATTGGGTTCAATAGAAGAGATGGCATGATCCGGCAGTGTATAAAATCCCGTAAACTGATAAAAAAAGTTTAATACAAAGCAAGAATTTGTTTAGATTCTACATTTATTTGGTGAAATTTTATAGTGTAAATTTGTAATATATGGTCAATATGCATTACTTTTTCATGAAAATGTGTTAAAACTCTGTTTTACACTTTTGGAAATAATTTTATCAGTCTCAGCATCAAAAAAAAATCATAAACAGTTTTTAGATTGTGTTTCTACCTATTATCGAACCCAAAATAGGCAAAATACAGGGTTTTTTACAGTTGTATATGGATGTGGTACATATAGGGTGTGGTTGCTGATGCAGTATCACTTGCAACCACCCAAAACCACTACCAATGTTCATTTTTAGACATTTGACAACTACCTAGCACCCCTGATTTTTGAAATATTGATTTTCATAAAAATACACTCCACCCTAATCCGAAGGCTGCATTGTGGCTTCTTTTTCTAGTAGCCATAATTTAATTTAATAAGATTTTAACTATATTTTATTTATTACTGATATTTTAAAATTAAATAACGTATTTTAATACAAACTTTTAACATTCTAGGTACCTAAATAGGAATCTGGAAAGAAAAAACAAAAATAATATAATATTAGGTCTTATATCCGGTGCTATGAGTCAGCACTGGATTTAAGACCCTACCCCCTACCCCCCGATCTCAAAAAAAGTTGGTGAATGGTCTATTCTGATGTAATTCGTGCCGGGGAACCCGATTTTGGCCATCCGAAAGCAAAAAAAATTAATGTTTAGGGTCGATTTTTAAGATTTTCGATTTTTGGCCTATTTCCCATACAAATTCATATGGGAAAAAAGTGAGTATCGGTAGGCGGGTGTAGCGAAGGTCCCACAGCCTTGATTTTTGGTGTGGATACTACTATTACAAACTGATCAACCTCACAATATGTACCTAGGCAAAATCTTGACCTTGACCCCTTTTCGACCCGGCCTACAGTACGCATTCACTATTATACACCTTCACAATGCTGTCGTTATTAATTTTCTCCGCACAACCATACCAACGTAGCATACTATCCTCCATTTTCATATTCACAGACATTTTCACTCCATACTTTTCCCGAACATCCTCATTTCTCATACGGTCAGTTCGTTTTACATCGATCATACATCTTACATTATTCATCTCAGCTACCCTCATTTTTGACAGTAAACCATTATGCCAAACAAGAGTCTCGCATGTATACATTCGTGCTAGCACCAGTACATTTTCACGTAAACTTCTTGCTGCATCTTCATTCAAGCACTTTCTTCCTACCAAGGCTTTTACCGCGTCCATGCCTTGTCAGTCTCGCTTCACTACTTTCAATGTACCCACATATTTAAAATATTTTACAACCTCTAATTTTTTCTGTTCACCACAGAAAGCAAATGGTTTTAAAATGCATTCGGATTTTTACATTTGATGAAAGTATGATGATGTCAGTTTTGGGAACTTTCTTCCTTCTTTCCTTGATTGTTTACGCGTAAAGTATAAAAAACTTTAATATGCCATCAATTTGATATCAACGCTCGGTGGAATAACTGGTAGCCGGACGGGATGCCGAATGCACTTTCGCCGAAAGTCAGGAAGCCGAAGCCAAGACGCCGAATAGACATGAAGCCGAATGGATATATATATATATATATATATATATATATATATATATATATATATATATATATATATATATATATATATATATATATATATATATATATATATATATATATATATATATATATATATATATATATATATATATATGGATAAACTATTCGTTTTGACAAACCAACCAAGAGGTGATAAGCTATTCGTTTTCATAAACCCTTCACAGTATCATGGAATTCGTTAAAACGGCAAGAGGTGGCAGGAAGCTTCTTCTTAATGGTTTCGCATACGTTGTGGACAAAAAAATTGATGCAACCATATACTGGAGGTGTGAGAAACGTAAAGAATGCAGTGCTAGAATTAAAACCATAAATGATATTAAGCAGGGTACTGCTTCGGATCATTCACACCCTCCTGATGGTGCTCGTAATTGTGCTTTAAAAGTTATGGAGGATATGAAAAATCGAGCCGAGCATTTCGAAGAGGTAACAAGCAGTGTTATTAACAATACCACAGTAGATTTACCCCTAAGTGTTGCTGGAGCCCTACCTAAGAAGGAATCACTTGGACGAAAGGTAAGGCGAGCAAGAAGTGTATGTGCACACGAAGATTTAAGTGTGACAACGAGAGGGGAAAATTTCCGACTGTATGAAAGTAACGATGTTATCTTATCGACAGAAAAGAATTTGGAACTTTTAGCCAAAAAACAAAGATGGTTTTGCGACGGTACTTTTGATTCTGCCCCCCGTTGGAAAACAACTGTATACTATACATGCAATTATTTCCGATAGTAAAACTTTACCATTAGTGCACTGCATTGCGAACAACAAGGACGAAAGAACGTATGACGAAATATTTCAGTTTTTGAAAGATAGACGAGTTCTGAATCCAACTTCGATAACAGTCGACTTTGAGAGAGCAACGATAAATAGCATCAAAAAGAACTTCCCAAACGCATCAATTTATGGTTGTTTCTTCCATTTTGGCCAGTGTCTATGGCGTAATATTCAGTCCCGTGGATTGCAACAATGGTATATCCAGCCTGACAATGCGCTTTTCATTAAGCAGTTACAAGCTCTTGCCTTCGTCCCACCTCCTGATGTTTACGCATTATTTGGCGATCTGGTGCATTCCTTAAATGCAGAAACTGATGAAATATTGGGTGATTTTTTTAGTTTATTTTGAAAGCACATGGTTAGGAATAATTCAACGAGGTAGGCGAAGACGACCAATGTTTGATGTCGAATTATGGTCAGTTTTACACTCGAGTTCAAAATAATTTGCCGAGAACAAATAACTCGCTAGAAGGTTGGCATCAAGCCTTCAAGAGAAGAGTAGCGGTAACTCATCCTTCAATGCCTAAACTGCTACAAAAACTTAGAAGCGAACAGGCATTTAATGAAATTTTGATTGAACAGGCGTCTATAGGAATGGACGTTTCCAAGCCTAACAAAAAGTATGACGCCATTAACGAAAGAATAAAATCCATTTTCAGTTCGTATAATAAAGGAGGAGGATTGGCTTTCCTAAGAGCATTAGCTTACAATTTTTAAATCATCCTCTGATAGTTTTTTTATTTCTTAAATATTCCAATTATATATTTTAATATTAATTTATTAAAATAATTGTTTTACGATTAAAAAATCATCCTTTGATAGTGTTTTATTTCTTAAATATTCCAATTATATTTGATATTAATTTATGTGCATTCGGCTTCATGTCCATTGGACTTCATGTCCTTTCGGCGTCTTGGCTTCGGCTTCCTGACTTTCGACGAAAGTGCATTCGGCATCCCGTCCGCACACGAATAACTAATTGTAATTAAGCATTTATGCTCAGTTCGGTCGGCTCGCTCGTCTTGACAGTTTCCTAGTTAGTTACGCGATACGAGCACAGCTGACCTTTTAAACATATTATAAGCAGTCAAACAGTCGGAAAGAAGTAAACTGTCAAATCAAATAACTAGACATTTTGACAACTAAAACTTTTGTTTTTCAGATGGGAATGATGACAGAGACCTGTTGTTTAACGAAGTGTCAGAGTTCTCTTCTTTCATCTTTGATGATTACATTTTTAAAAATTTGAGGTAAGTTGTAAGATTTAAATAATATTTTTTCCCTTTTTAATGCCTAAAGAATGCTATTAAGTAGTAATAGTTGGTCCGTGTAACAAACTCCATAGTAGTATTAACAGATATATTGAGGGAGAAATGACTGAGTGAATTTACAAACTGTGAAGGCTTTGTCTCTATGCGCAATGAAGAGATGAACAAAATTTTTTCCAAAGTTGTCGCAGTAACACTCGTTTCTTCCATACTTCATTCGTAGATTGGTCGGTAAAAGTATAACGGAAATAGGAAATAATAAGGAAATAATTTGAAAGTAGTCCTGTATCATTTAGCACTTCGTTTGTAACAATTTGTGTGTAGCTTGGAATCTTATAGCTTTGAACAGCCCCAAACTTTTATTTACGTTTAGTATTTACTAAACTATATTTTAAGGAATGTTAGAGAGATAAAATGAAGTAAATATCATGTAATACCAGACTTTTGGAAGCGAGTCAAGCCACATTTTAAGGGACCTTATAATTTCAAGACTTTAAAAAGAATTGCACCAATTAAGGGAGTTTTCTGTTATAAATATAAAAACATTAGTAAACCACAAACCATGTCTCGTTATTGTTTGTGTATTAACTAAAAATAAAATAGATTTTGTATTTACTTGAAACAGTTCCTTGGGAGAGGATGAGTCGATGTCTGTGGATCAAATCCTAGTGGACACAGAGACTGAAGAGGGCTTTCGAAGGGATCTCAGAAACCCTGTTATGCACCAGGACCTTCTCCCTATGGAAGAAATAGCAAGGCAATTCATGCAGCCGAATCAGCAGCAGCAGCAGCAGCAGCAGACACAGGCATCAACAGGGTGTCAGACAATGCCTTTAACGCACTCTCCCGCTATTAACACCCCGAATTCTGTGCAGCAGCAACTTCATCAAGAACAGTTACAGCAACAATCACAGCAATTACAACAGCAGCAGCAGTCCCAACAGCAATTACAACAACAGCAGCAGTCCCAACAGCAATTACAACAGCAGCAGCAGCAGTCCCAACAGCAATTACAACAGCAGCAGCAGTCCCAACAGCAATTACAACAGCAGCAGCAGTCCCAACAGCAATTACAACAACAGCAGCAGTCCCAACAGCAATTACAACAACAACAGCAGTCCCAACAGCAATTACAACAACAACAGCAGTCCCAACAGCAATTGCAACAGCAGCAGCAGTCCCAACAGCAATTGCAACAACAGCAGCAGTTGCAACAACAACAACAACAATCACCGCAGCAGTTGCAACAACAATCACCGCAGCAGTTACAACGCCACCAACAACAGTTGCAACAGCAGCAATTACAGCAATCACCACAACAGTTACAGCAGCAGCAATTGCAACAACAATTACCACAACAGTTACAGCAACAGTCGTCGCAGCAATTACAGCAGCAACAACAATCACAGCAATTGCAACGGCTTCGACAACAACCGCAACAAATACAACAGCAGTTGCAACAACTACAACAATTGCAACACCAATCACAACAACAACAACAACAACCCCAGCCACAAAAAACAATCACCCAAATACCGCTTCCTTCCTCGCCGACGCAGCTGTCCGAACCGTTAGACCCATCGATGGACCTGAGCACCACCTCTCAAATTCTGACTACTTTGGAGCCTTTAGGAGACGTCACTGATACGCTGCTATCTTACACCCAGCTGCAGCAGACTCTCCCTTCCTCTCCCACGGAATTCAGCCTCGCCAACCAGGTTGAGTTGGAGCTGCACTCCACCGTATGTCCCTCTCAGTCTCTCTCTACCGCCGCAAATTCTCCCAGCATGGGCTGGCAGCAGATATCGGAGCCCAACCCACAGCTATAGTAGCACCGAATCCCATCCAACTACCCAAAATACCCTTAGAAAAGTAACTTTATTCATTTTTAGGTTCTTTATCAAAATTATGTTTAAGTGGACCATATATAAAACTGGCTTTAAACGCAAATCTATTTTGTCTACGTAGCTACCTGATGTTTATTTAAAGCACAACTAAAATACAGTTTGGTGCTCATATCGTTTGCAATAAACAGTGAAAGGCATTGAGAACCGAGTATGAAGTCTTAAGTTATTTTAGGTATCCGATATTATATGGGTTGCTA
This sequence comes from Bathynomus jamesi, assembly GCA_023014485.1. Lineage (NCBI taxonomy): Eukaryota > Metazoa > Arthropoda > Malacostraca > Isopoda > Cirolanidae > Bathynomus > Bathynomus jamesi. Next base: position 899,452 of record JAJOZX010000413.1, on the reverse strand, counting down.
CTAAGCAAAAGTAACTAAAATTAATGAATAAATAAAATCCTATGGTTTTTGTTAATTTGCGCGCGCTTAAGTATTTTTGGAGGGGGGGGGGATATGACAAAGAATTTTGTAGATACATCAAAGAGTTTTATTTTACTGACCAGATAATATACACTTCGTAGTGACTTATCATTTTTTGGCTCTCTTTCATTGCTGTTTTTAGTGACGGATAATAAAATTTTTCATTAATTATAAAGTTCTCTGAATGTATTTGTAGATACTGCGTTTATTTTCTTATTTACGGTTCGAATAAACCAATAATTTTATTGTATATAAATCAAAAAATTGTTGACAAGAATGAGAATTTAATTTTTTACTCTTTCTGGAGTAAATAATCGAGTGTTTATGTATGAAATATTTTCAATATTAAGTGATCGTTGTTACGTCTAAGCATTAAACTTGTTCATATTTGTTTTAAATCTTTGTCGTATTAACTCTCGTATATTATTATTGTCATCTTTACATTTTTGGAGTTATATTCCAAAGCATATCTAGTAATAATAACAATAATAATAATAATAATATCGAAAGGCATTCTTAGTGTTTAATGTTTGGAGAGACACGCAATTCGGGGTGTCATAACTTTCGGAATTATTCATAAAGGAGGTAAGTGTCCATTATAGAAAACTAGGCGTTAGGAGCGAGTGAGTCGTAGATTTTATATATTTTTATATAACTGGCTTTCGCAATTTTTTTTTTTTTTTTTTTCGGAAGACGTCGTAATAATAAATATATGGTAGTCCCGTCTCTTCAAATGACTTTTACGTGTCTTTTGCATGAACTTATATACAGTACATTGAAACCAGCGATCTCATTTACTGATAAATCCCTTTTTATGCGAGGAAAAGGGGTTTCAATGGTTATTTCCACAAACGAAATATTAGTTGCCAGTTTTCGTCATTCCATTTTTGTAAATTAAAGATAAAAGTTTCGCGAAGTAAAATCAATTTTGTTACGCGGGTTGTCATTATTTGAGTGTTTGAAAAGACTGGTCATACCGCCGTTTGAAGCGTCAATTTTATATTTTTTCTTGATTTTTTTTTAGGCTAATTCTTGACGATAAAGTTTAAAAAAAAAATAAAAAGCTTTAAAAAGGTTATCCCTTTTATTGTAGGTGTTTCGTAATATTTTAGAGCTTTAAATAGTATTGAATCCCCTCATCCCATTATGCTATAGGCAATCTTTGTTTCTTAAATAACAAGTGATTTTATTTTCTTTGATTTTTAAAAAAAAAAAAAAAACTTTTTAGCGAGTTTATTTTTTTAGTAGTACTGTAATTCTCTAATTTTATATTTGGTATTGAACTTTAAAATTTTATTGGGCATTATTTGTTATATTTTATTCTTTATATATTGGTCAATGTGTCAAAAGTAAATGAATTTGATTAAAATATTTTACCAGCTTCCAAAATCTATTTATTTTATTTATGCTTATAATTCTTAATATTTTTTTCACATTTTATCATATTTTTCCACTCGTTACGATATTTTATAACTAACTTCTTCAAATAGGCTTATTTTGCCTTCTCGTTTCTCGGTATTGCACTTCCGCATTTCTTGTTATATCACACCCTCAGAGTTCGTGAACAAGTTTAAACCTGTTAAAATTTGTTTCTTTGCCTGTGTTAAGACTTGGAAAATTAAGTAAACGCAATGTAATGGCAAGAAAATGTGTTCAAATAAGCATCGGATGCGAGTTTATTTTTTTCGTTAAAGTGATGGCTTAATTGGTTAAAATAGACTACAGTTACTTTATTATTATTATTATTATTATTATTATTATTATTATTATTATTATTATGCATCTCCATGACAAATTTAACAAAAACGAAAGAGAAAAGTTTACTCGTCGTTTCTCTACACACGTTCCGGTGTTAAGATATAAAGTTCAAAGTATCCTCTCATAATCTCTGGTACTGCAGAGGGAAAAGGAATACAGGTTGTCTTTCTTTTGTAGTTTGAATCCATTAAGGAAAGTGTGCAATAAAGACAATAATTTATTTTTTAGCAGTAAATTCGGATACAAGTTTTTCTTTGCCATAAGAAAAGTTCTCCTTTTTAAGATAATTAATTATGTGCTATTCTACGAGGCAATTCTTCAGTAAGATAAAGCTGAACACCAAAATCCTCTGATAAGTCTTTGTCTCATTAGCTCCAAATGAGTTTTTTTTTATTTTTATCCGACGATGTTTATGGTTACATTTTTACAGAGAAATCCTTCGTTGCACAAATTCAAAACCACATACAGACCTTTAATGTCTTCATCCTATTGATTTTACCGTCAGTTTTTAATACATTCCTCGGACTACGATAAAAAAAAAAAGACACACTACCTTTTTCGGCATTATCGTCAGTATTTTTCAAGTGATTTTTTGAATTTCATAAATTCATTTTACGTTTTGTAATGGGAAAAAGTCTATCGGTGCTCCTATTATATTAGGTTGTATTACATTTACCTTCTTTTAAGATTGACAAGTTTTTAAATAAGAATTTTATCCTAAATTGTTTTACTGTTACAAAGAAATATTTAATAAAAGTATTCCTTAACTCGAATGCTCGGATGCGTACGTAAGTAAGTGTGCCCGCGCGTGTGTGTGCGTGTGTTAAATGTTGGTTTAAACTCAAACATAGAAGTCAGATTATTTTAAGGGAATTTTTTCTTTTATTCAGAGTATCTTTGAGGTTTTCAAGATTTTATTGTTATGTCTTTTTTCAATAAATATTTACTTGGATTTTAGTACTCCGTTTACTACCTTCGAAACAAAGTTTGTAACGGGCGATAAAATATCGCAAATGACGAATTGGGATAATTTTTTGGATTTGAAATTTTTTTAAGGATTATTGGAAAAAAACATTCATTTTCATACCACACATAAGGAAGTCGAAGAATATTCGTGTGTGAAATAATAATTACATTTTGGAGGTCCGGTGCTAGTGTCTCCGAGCAACTGATACAATGAGAAAACGAACGGACATACACGTGATTCACATGGGCGTAGTCACAATTTTTTATTGTTGGGGTCGATTAAAATAACATTTATTAAGTCCACTTAAGTTTTATTTAAGATTGATCGATGACATACGCATATATATAATATATATATATATATATATATATATATATATATATATATATATATATATATATATATTTTATTTATTTACCGCCGATTCGTATCTATAGAAAGCGGTACATATCTCGGCGAGGCAGTGGGCGGGTGGTGTTACTGTGTTGGGGGTGATAGACTAGGGGGGTGAGTAAAGGTCAGTTGCTGGATAGTGGGTAGGAGGGATATGGTCTTAGATGCGATGGAGCAGATGGGAGTGAGTGGAGAAGAAGAAATTCGCTTCTTTTGGAAAGGGGGGGCCTTCGGCGAGTATGGATCGTAGACGGTCGGGTATGGGATTTTCGGCCGAGAGAGGGAAACACCCGCGACGAAGAGCGGACAAGTTTGGGCATTCCACCAGGAGCAGGAGATGTATGACAGTGATAGGGGCATGGCAGGTAGGGCAAAGCGGGGCTGGCGATTTCGCCATAAAGTGTCCGTGGGTGATGCGGGTGTGACCTAGGCGGAGACGGGCTAGAATTACTTCTTTATGGCGGGACCGGTGGAATGAGGAGGCCCAGTATCCTATTTCTGGCTTGATCATGTGGAGTTTATTTTGTGTGGCCTGGTCCCATTCCCGCTGCCATATGGAGCGGAGAGTCGGGAAGAAGTCGGAGAAGGGGAGGGGTCGGGAGGAGGCCAGCAGTGAGCAGGCCGTTTTTGCCGTGCGGTCCGCCTCCGCGTTACCCTGGATACCGACATGAGCCAGGACCCAGCAGAAGGCGACTGTCTTGTGTTGGAAGGCCGTTAAAAAGTGGAAGGTTTGCTGGATGGTACAGACGAGCGGGTGAAGAGGGTTAAATCTTTCCAGGGAGAGAAGTGCGCTTTGAGAATCTGAATAAATGACGAAGGAGCTGGTAGAGTGCGTGCGCACAATGTCGAGGGCCTCCGTAATCGCGAAAAGTTCCGCCGAAAAAACGGAGCCCTCGCGGGGCAGGCTGACGCCCCGGGAAAGCGGCTGGGACAGAATCACCGCTGAGGAGGCCGCACCAGTCTCCGAGCGGGAACCATCTGTATAAATGGCGACTGCGTCCGGGTGTTGGGTTGCGTGTTCACGGAAGAGTGACCTGTATACCGTGCCGCTCGTGGTATTCTTCGGTAGGACACAGATCCCTGCAAAACTTGATAGGAGTGAGGAGCCAAGGGGGGTAGATGCTGGATGAAATGGGGATAACTGCTGGGGCGGGCATGTTGAAAAGGTCAAGGAAAGAGCGGACCACTTCACTGAAGTGCCAGCTACGTCCATGGGGTGGTAGTTCAGAAACGGCCGTGCCCAGAAACGAATAAGGTAGCCTCTGTGCACGGAGGTATGTCCTCATGAGGAGTAGACCCCGTCGGAGGGCGAGAGGGAGATAATCGCAGTCCACGTGGAGGCTGGAGGCTGAGGAGGAGCGGAAAGCACTGGTGGCGAGGCGGAGGCCTCTATTAAGTACCGGGTCCAAGATACGGAGGCGGGCGTTGGAGGCTGAACAGTAAACTGCTCTACCATAGTCCAGCTTCGACTGTACCATGGAAGTGTAAAGGCGAAGAAGAGAGCGTCGATCTGCACCCCATGTGGTGTAGGAGAGGTGATCCAGGAGAGCGAGGGGGCGTCGAAGGGATTGCTTCAGGTGCTTGAGATGGGGAACCCAGTTGAGCCGACGGTCTAGGGTCATGCCCAGAAAACGCATGGAGGGTACCACCTCAAGAGGACTGCCGTATAATGTGACAGAAGGAAGAGGAAGGATTGTGGGTCTTCTTCTACTGAAGAGCATACATTTGGACTTGGGGGTGGAGAGGCGGAAACCCACCGACGTCGCCCACCTTTCCACCCGGTAGATGGCGAGCTGCATTTGTCGTTGAACGACGGACGGTTCTCGCCCTGCGAAGTAGATCGCAAGGTCATCCGCGTAGATGGAAGAGCGGACGGTGGATGGAAGGCATTTTGAAACCATGTTCATGACAACGGAGAAACAGAGAACACTGAGGATGCTTCCCTGTGGGACCCCGTCCTCCTGCATGGTGTCAGAGGGGACTGAGCCCACCCAGACTTTAAAGGTTCGGGAGGAAAGGAAGACCCTGATGAAGGTCGGCATGGCTCCGACGAGGCCTAGATGTCGGAGCTGACTAAGGATCATTGCCCGACGGATGGTGTCATAGGCCTTCTGAATATCGAAAAAAATTGACAGTACGAACTGTCCATTGTCCATTGTCGAAGGCATCCTGTATGTCTCGGTTGAGGAGCAGGAGGGGATCAGTGGTGGAGCGGAATTGTCTGAAGCCGGACTGGGTAGCCGGGAAGGAATTGCTATTTTCAAGGACGAACGATAATCGCGTAGCGACCATTTTTTCAAAGATTTTGCAGGCACAACACGTCAGGGCAATTGGTCTGTAGTTTGTGACGTCCAGGGAATCTTTGCCGGGTTTGGGGATAGGGATGACGTGGGCCTCCTTCCACCTGGAGGGGAAGGCGCCCTCTATCCATATGCGATTGTGTAGGTCTAGCAGGAAAATTTGTAAGGTAGTGTGGATGTGCTGGATCATGTCCGGACCGGGACAAAGGGATCGTCGAGAGGCCAGTGCCGCCTGTAGTTCACGCATGGTAAACAACCGGTTGTAGGTGCTGTCTATGGACGCTGGAGAGGGGATATCGTTAGGGGCGGGTACGGAATCGACTGCAGAGGAAGAAACGGCGGCGAAGGTAGAAGCGAGGTGGTTTGCCACCGACTTGGGCTCGTACAGGAGTCCCGTCGTTAGTCCGGAGGGGACATGTCGCCTCTCGACACCCGGTACCTTCTTCCAGATGGTAGCCGAAGGTGTGGTGGCGGTGATGCCGGACACAAAGGCACGCCAAGAGGCTCGGCGCGCTGTCTTCATTGTGCGGTGGGCGATGACCCTGGCCCGCTGCTGCATCTCCGTGCGATGGATGGGGAGTCGCGTCCGATAGAAACGCCGAGTAGCCTTCTTGGCGCGCACGGCCTCCGCGCACTCCGGGGTCCACCAAGGCACCCTTCGGGCGCGGGGATAGGCAGAGGATCGTTGGATGCTAGTGCTTGCAGCCGCTATAACGACGGACTCGAAATATGCGATGCACTCGTCGATGGATGGGAAGTGGGCAGTTGTAAGGATTGTAAGGGGTTCCAAAAAACGTTAGTCCCCCCATTTGCAGCTTACATGTTTACTTATATCGAAATAGTTTTTAGTGATTATAAAAATATATACAATTCTTTATTTATTGCAGGTATTAAAATTACTGTAGCTGATAAAGTGATAATATAATGGCTTCTCAATTAATTGGTGATTCGGAGAGGCAACGTGTGATAGATCGCATACGAGAAATAACATTTCGGGAAGCTCGTGATGCTGGAGCCACCTTTATAACACGTTCATGGGTTGCCAAAAAGTTGCGAAGAGGTGAGGACTTCGTCCAAAGAAATTGGAATAAAACTTTGGATGAATGTGAAATGGATACAACCAAATCTGGGCGCCCAAATTTGCCACTCTCTCAGGAAACAAAGGACATCATTGAAAGCGGTACGCGTAAGCGGAAAAACAGCTGTGCTAAACTTTCTAGAGAGATCGAAGTGTTGAGAGGAAAGATCGTTAGTGGTGAGATCATTCGACTGTACCGTCATAGGCAAGGTTTAAAGCCTTGGCATGAACTTCCAAAGCCAAGAAAAACTCAACTTAACATCGATGACAGAATGTGGTTTGCCCATTATCTTGAAGATTGGGATGTGGATGATTTCATGCATTTAGCTGTCTCCGATTATTTTTTTGTTTACGTAACACGTCGGCCTAACTACCAAAATGATCGAGTGTGGGCCACAACACCAGATGAAATCGATGACAATGAACATTATCGCGAATTATTAAAAAGTCCAGACTGTGTTGGTGTGTTTGTTTTGTTCACTGCAAAGCAGCTCATGTGGGTGCTGAAGCCAAATGGTCAGAGTTGGGATGGACAGTATTTTCGTGATATTATTCTATCCCAGCATGTCATTCCTTTTCTAAGAAACCCAAAGAATGTTATGGATGTCGATCAGGTCACACTTCTGCACGATAAGGCCCCCTGCTTTAAGGCATTAGCCACTGAACAGTTGTTGCGGAACCATAAGATCGATTTCTTTGGAAATGAAGAATGGCCAGGAAATTCTCCTGACCTGAACGTCTGTGAACACATTGAATCAGCTATAAAGGACAAGGTTGAATGTCTCTTGTTTCAAGAACCTGCATCAAATCGATTTTCGAAGGATACAATGACGCAACACATTGAAACTGTTTTAGCAAATTTGCGTAACGATCAAGATCCATTCACGTCACTTTTGGCAAGCTTCCCAAAGCGAATTCAGGCTGTCCGCTGTCTTGGAAGCCAGTGGCCGGAACACCAAGTTTTAATTGTTTCTCATTAAATGCAGGATTAAATTTTGTTTTGTAAGGTATGTTTAGTTTTACTGTACCTCTAATGGTTTAGGCCAGCGCTGTCCAACTTGCGGCCCGCGGAATGGACGTTTGCAAAATTTCATTTCTGAATTTTCTTCCCTATTTTGTCATTTCTAGTAGGGAGAACAACATTCAGCGGGTTCCTAAGTCGTATTAACCAACAGTGTATGATTATAGGCAACATCTTGGCCGCGCTTTATAGAAGTTGGACAGCACTGGTTTAGGCCATGGGCGGGGGGGGCTAAGGTTTATTGGAGCCCCGTACATGTATTGTCGCGGAAGTGGACCCAATTCGCGTTGGTAGCAATCCACCTTACCGGTACCCGAACAGTCTGGTCGGGCCGATTGAGCATGAGTTGAATGAGGAAATGGTCACTTCCATAGTCCTCTTGGAGGACTTGCCATGTGAAATCTAGGAGGGCATCAGTCGAAACGAGGGACAGTCTATACAGGATGGAGTGCAGGTGGTGGCATGGTAGAATCAGTGCCGGCCTTAGGGGTGTGCGAACCGTGCGGTCGCGCAGGGCCCGCAACTTAGGGGGGCCCGAAAATTTCACAGAAATTTACCATCGACGTCAGAGTGCCAAAATTGGTGTAAATTAATCTAATTTATTTTTTTATCCTAATTAAATTGAATTATCCTATTCCTAATTAAATATCCGAAGGCCGGCGCTGGTTGAAACCTCTTATGATAGTTTAAATATTTGATAATAATAAAGTAATAAGTAGTAATAATAGTAAAGGCTGTTGGTCTGTTGGTCTGTTGGTATTCTGTTACAGGTGCACTTGTATAGTTAAATTTTACTTGTTGTACTTGTTAACAATTTACTAAAATAAAATGATTAGCAATGAAAAACAATTTGACTTGTGTCATGGGGGGCCCGTACAGTATACTCTGCACAGGGCCCGAAATATCCTAATGCCGGCGCTGGTAGAATGTAGGAGAGCCATCACTGAGGCACTCGAAAGAGAGCTCGGTCATGACCGTAATCAGGGTTGGGGCCATATAGGTGGAGTGTGTGTCGCCCCACAAGTGGTGGCGACTATTGAAATCGCCCAGTAGTAGAAAGGACCTGGGGAGTAGTTGTACGACTTCCACCAGGTCATCGCGGGAGACTTGAGCGTGGGGAGGGAGGTAGATTGAGCAGACGGTGTACTGTCTATCCAGGGAGAGCCGGGTGGCAATCACCTGTAGCGGGGACCGGATAGAGAGATTGTGGAAGGGGACTGCGTGGTATATGAGAATGGCAGCCTCCCTTCGAGTGCAGGTAGGAGGCAGGGTGGCGATGCAGGAATATCCAGTAGGGCAGGGCATGGGCCTGGTCCCCAGGATTAGCTCCTGGAGACAGACACACACCGGACGGGAAGTGGCAATCAAGGAGTTAAGGCCTTCATAGTTCGCGAATATTCCTCTGCAGTTCCAGTGTACTATTGTGGTTTTCGGGGGATGGGTAAAGGTGTAGGTGCTAGGAGGTTGGAGTGTGAAGGGAGATCTGGAGTTCGCGAAGGTGAAGGATGGGTCAGGAGCATGGCTGGCTATCTACCGTTCACCAGGGAAGGAATCGGTCGGCCAGTCGATCCCCGTGGAGGTTGCGGGGTCGAGTCCGCCGAGCGAGACCGGAGGCGTGGATCACGGCAGTCAGAGGAACGTCTTGGGCTGAGAGGGTCAGAAGTGTTTTGGCGGGCTTCTGTGGTCGGGCCAGGAGGGGGTACTTTACTTCCCATTTTTGAAGTGGCGCCTCCGCGCCTGTCCGGGGTCTCATGGCGGACCCTAGGTGGCGATAGGGGCTACCAGAAGGACCGGGCGGGTGGGAGGGAGGGCGTACTCAAGGTGGCTGACGAGGAGGAGGCCGGGGATGTTGGTGGGGCAGGTACTGTGGGGGTGGAAGGAGGTGAACCAGAGTGGTCTCGTAGAGGGGTGGAAAAAATGGCACCAGGAGGCAAGGGCAGATCCATGAGACTCGGGCGCGGCCGAGCTCCCCTCGGTCACACCGTGTAGCTGCGCCAGGGCCGCATCCACTGGATCCTCGGGGGAGAGGATATTGTTCAAATTGGGTCTCGTCGTCGGGGGCGGGTCATGGATTTCGGCAACTATTGTCAGAGTGTGTGGGGGTAGAGTGGTGGGACTTCCGCGGTGGGGAGAGATGGACATTGTAGACGTAGTGGGCGGTGTGAGGGTCCGAGACGTCTTCTTGGTTCTAGGGGAAGAGGGAGAGACACGTTGAAAGGCCGGAGGGTCTGGCGACTCGCTCCGGCGTCTCCGCCTTGTCGGCTTGCTCCGGCCGGTAGGTTCGGGCGTGTGCAGAGAGTACTGAGAGGGCAGGGTTTGAGGTGGATGGGGCCTGGGTGTCCTGGTCCCAGACTCTTGGGGGGTTTGTGGCAGGTGAGGTGCGTGAAGAGGAGGGATGGTGGGGGGACAGGAGACCGTCGGGTCCTGCGAGGATTTCCTTTGGGAGGAATAGGGAGCAGTGGTCGAGGGGGGTTTCGGCGGCAGGCCAGGGCGGCGTGCCGAGATGACAGAGCCGAGACCAGGGGCGTAAGACACCCCGACTCCGCATCCTGTCTCGTGCCTCACGGGGGCTAAGGAAGTCCGTTACCTGCAGGCCTCGGACCTCCTCGAACTTGAAGAAAAGGCATTCGCGGGATGAAGAGGGATGTGCGCCTTCACAGTTTGAGCATTTGGGTGTGTTGGGGCACCTGTCAGGGTGAGCGATTTGTCCACAATTAACACACAGTTGATGCGGCTGCCGATAAACGGAACTAACGTGTCCAAACTTGTTGCATTTAAAGCAACGGGTCGGGTCTGGGATGTATGGGCGGACAGAAAACTCACATGACGCGCGGTCTACCATACCCCATACAATGCGGTCGGAAGGGATTAAGGTATTGAACGTAAGGAGCAGACGCGGGGTGGGGGAGGGGGTGCCTCCCTGTCGGGATGTGAAACGATAAATCTTAGTGACTTCCTGGGGTGCGAGGTCCTCCAGGAGATCGTTCACTGCGATCGACAATAGGCGGGTGGCGTCAAGACTCCAGATTTGAAAAAATTTACTGGAGCACAGCTCTGAATTTACTTTTTTTCCCCTTACACCACTAGATAGGTTAATGATAGTAAACTCTTGAATTGACGACATACCAATTACAAATTGTTTTAGCTAAACATAATAATACAATAATGTACAGTTTATAACTCACCTTAAGTTTATTTATTCATTGCAGCAGCAACAGTGGACGATGTTAGACCTTGCATGTAGGCATTTGTTGTGAATTTACCGCCATGTATGCTTGGCCACTGATCAATGGCTTTCTGTGTGATCATTACAGCAGATCTAGTGCCTGGAGCTGGACCCTCCTTCACAATTCTGCACAGCTTAGTCAAATGAGATGGCTTAATGGATCCTTTGTGTTCAACAATGTAACCAAGAATGGAGAATGTCCCTTCAGCTGGTGCTTCACTCCAGGCAGTTGATCCATCTTTATCAAAATGCTTTAATCTCTCTGTGATTCCTTTCCACAGCTGTTCTATATATTCTGTCAGCCAATTTATCACTGAGTCTTTTGTAAAACTACTTTCAGATCTGGTTCTGGATGGTCTAGCAACTTCAGCAACCTGGTAGTAATCAGAACGTTTCTTGATGTATTTGTAAACTTCATTTAGGATGTAATCCTCAGCTGTTAGTTCCTTTTGCTGCCCTGTGGTATCGTGCTTAAATTCAGAAACTACATCATTTGCATTTCCTCCATTAGCTAATTTGGAAATTGTTTCCATCACTCTTAACATAACAGTTTTCCCTCCTTCTTTATAAAATATATTTTCTACAAATTCTGCACTAACTGTGGTTTTTTGAGCTACTTGCAACCAATGTTCCCTCTAATTTTTTTTAGTCTGTGTGCGCAAGAAATTTTCGTTGTGCATACATTTAGATTCATGGTGAAAAATTGTGCAAACTTTTCTGAGCGCTATTATCTTCAAAATGAAATATATATAAATATTAAATACTTAATAAATATTATTTCCATAAGGTGATAGCTTGATCATTATGGTACTATTAAATGGATATTAAAAAACTGTTTACAATATTATATATTCTTAAAAAAGAAAACATTTTATCCATTCTAAAAATATGAATAAAATAAAAAAATGGTAAAATAAAATTCAACAAAATAAAGAAATAAAATAAAAATAACATTAATTGAAAATGACTATTTTAGTTATCATTTCTCAAAACAATTTTTAGCATTTAGCAATTTAAAATAGACTACCAAGATTAATACATGATTTTATCCATTCACAAAATAGGAATAAAATAGAAAATAATTTTATTTTTTATGAATTATGAGATAATTACTATTCGTTTTTATGCAAAAATAAGAAAGAGAAGGTTTATATTCAATGCGTTAATGTATAAAAGAAAAAAAATGCAAATACATAGAGTTTAAAAAATCTGTATTGCGTAATTGCGCGGTCGTCGGCGAAGTCGGGCGGAAGGGGTTAATACTCAAAAGAGCGACTATAGAGTATGTTGATGCAAATGGTCAGACCTTGTGTGACGGGATATTTTTGAAATTACTTCATTTACTGTCGTGACTCATGATACGCTTGAGCCTGTGCGCATTTTATTTTGCTGTGTGCGCGGGTTTCACAACGCGTGTGCGCGCGCACACGCGCACACCTTAGAGGGAACATTGCTTGCAACATAATCTTTGTTACATAGGAAATCAATACATAGAACTTGGCACTAATTTCTTTCTCTTGTGGATGATCAAAAAACACACAATTTTCCACAAATCTGTCAAATTGATCAAATTCGTAACTAACCATGCGAGTATCAGATTTGAGTTTTGGTCTCTTAAAACCAATGATATTGTCAAGAACCATATTGGTATAGTCAAGGCCTGATCTCAGATTTGAAGAGTGATTCTGAATAAAGTCTAAAAGCTCACTTAGTTTACAAATTTTCTTCAATGTATCAACGTGGGCTCTGTTCACAAGATGCATTAAGTCCCATCGAAATTTGAAATTTTCTCCAAACAACTTTTTCATTTCGTTTTTAAATGGCTCGTTGTCCTTACAAAAAGCCCCATCTCCAACCATTCCAGATACCTTGGATTTAATTGCTTCTTCAGATAGTTTCAAGTGATTAGGAGACTTCAACACATCAAAAATTTCATTGGCCAAATAAACTCCTGATTTGCTGCGTACTAAATTTATCCCAGCAAGTTTTACAGTCTTATCTTCTTCACTCATAACTAATACAACTAGCATGCTTAATCCCAAAATTGTTCCAATGTCAGCTGTTATTGTTACTGAAGTTTGTTCTAAGAACCACTTTACAGTTTGTTCTTTAAGTTGATTATCTAATAGCTCACAAATTGTCTCGCACGCATGTGTGCTATGATTCAAATTTCCAACCTCACAACCTGACCTATGTAATACAGCTAGAAGTACTGGATATAGAGCCCATGCAGTGTTTGTTTTCATTATGTAGTATAAGATGTTGCCACATAAGTCTTCTATGCGTTTAGTAGTGTTCCGAGAAGATGTTTTCATCACTTCATAAACAGCAGCTCTTTGATGATACTGAAGTTTAATTAAATGTCTCTTCAGGTGGGTTTTCAGATTTCTAAACCATCTCTCTTGATTTTCTCCTTGTTTGCATACATAGGTTAAATCTTTAACATTGAAGTAACCTTTTATGTTAGAATGTTTGTCTGAAGCACATGCTTTGGGGTCTGTGCAAGCTATGCAATATAATGTAAACATTTTATCATCAGAAGCATCATCAATATCTTCTTACGTTAATAATCGTAAGCCGGTAAAAAATAACATAGGCCCTCTAGTGGATGTTAATGGCGCTTTGGCTTCTGACGCTCAGGCGATGGCGGGTATTTTCAATAACTTTTTTGCGACAGTTTTTACCGTAGAAGACGTAAATAATGTCCCCGACGTGGATGATATCGTTCCATTTAGTAGCGAGACTATTTTGGAAGAAATAACTGTTTACGAGGCTGAGATTGCGCATTATATCGATAGGCTAAAAGTTAGCAAGGCTCCAGGCCCTGACGCTTTTTATCCCAGACATTTGAAAGATTTGAAAGAAGTTATCGTAGGCCCCTTAACGAAGATCTTTAATCAGTCACTCGAAACGGGGATTATTCCTGAAGACTTTAAATTAGCTAATGTCACGCCTATTTTTAAAAAAGGCGACCGCGCGGTAGCTAGCAATTATAGGCCCATTAGCTTAACGTCAATTGTAGGTAAACTTTTGGAATCCGTAGTTAGGGATCGTATTATCGATCACTTAGAAAGTAGAGATTTGATTAATAGTAGTCAGCATGGGTTTCGACGCCATAGGTCTTGTTTAACTAATTTGTTAGAATTTTATAACGAAATAGTGCGCGAATACGATAGGCATAGAGCAGCTGACGTTATTTATTTAGATTTTAAAAAGGCGTTCGATACAGTTCCGCATAGGAGACTAATTGCGAAGGTTAAAGCGCACGGTATACGCGGTCAGGTAGCTAACTGGTTAGAAGAATGGCTTCGTGCTAGGAGACAGAGGGTCGTAGTTAATGGTAGTGAATCAGGGTGGTTAGATGTAGGTAGCGGTGTCCCACAGGGTTCAGTATTAGGCCCATTGCTATTCGTAATTTACATTAACGACATAGATGTAGGATTGACTAGTAACGTGTCAAAATTCGCGGACGATACTAAAATAGGCGGTAAGGTTGTTAACGAGGACGATAGAAATAGGATTCAAGACGATGTAAATAGGATTATGGAGTGGACAGATAAGTGGCAGATGCAATTTAACGTAGACAAATGTAAAGTTTTGCATATAGGTTCTCGCAACAATAATTACGCGTATACGATGGATGATAGGGAGTTAGCGAGCGTTGACGAGGAAGTAGATTTAGGCGTACGCGTATCTAAGGATTTAAAGGTTAGGAACCAGTGCCTGGAGTCTTGCGCAAAAGCTAATAGGATGTTAGGTTTCATAGCGTGTAATTTCGAATTTAAATCGAAGGATATTATATTGCCCTTTACAAGTCCCTAGTCAGGCCTCATTTAGAATATGCAGTTCAGTTTTGGTGCCCGTACTTGCTTGAGGATATTGATAGGTTAGAAAGGGTTCAGCGTCGTGCCACGAAACTTATTCCGTCATTGCGCAATAAGCCTTATGAAGATAGGATTAATGAGTTAGACCTGTATTCACTCGAAACTAGGAGATTAAGGGGGGAGCTTATTGAAGTTTTCAAAATTGTTAATAACATCGATAACGTAAATTTTGACAAATTGTTCACTTTTGATAATAGTAATACTCGCAATAACGGATTTAAGTTGCGTGGCAGGCGTTTTATTACTAATATCGCTAAAAACTTCTTTACGTTTAAAGTAATTGATAAATGGAATAATCTTCCGAGTCAGTCGTTCATTCTACAGCGTTATATGTTTAAGAACCGTCTTGACAGACATTTTAAAGGTATTAACGTTGTTTAATTTAAAAAACAACAAAGTTAGCAACAGAAGCTCTGGTGGTGGTGCTCGAGGATGAGTCTGTTGACGATGAATGCCAGCTTGTGACATGCCAGCGTGTGATGCCAGCAATAAAATTACTAAAAAAAAAAAAAAAAAATTAGACTAACACGAATGTAGATGTAGCTCATAGTGTAAACTAACCCACTTTTGTTTAACTTACCTACTTTTTTTTTTTTTTTTTTTCTCCTTATCCTCTCCTTACTTTGCATATCTCTAACTCTTTTCCTGCATAGTTTTCATGGTATGACAGTGAGTTAAGACTGTGTTTGCATGGTTTGTAAGCGTTCTTATTTTACTTCTTTTCATCTTTCACCCCTCTCCTATTCTCTCCGACTATTTTTCTGACTTGTCGGCAGTGGCCGGCGGATGATGATGGTGAGACACTTTTCCTCTTTTTCTGAATGAATGTTAACCCATGAGTGATAGGTGTTGCTCTTACTTAACCCCTTATTCTCTTCTCTTCTCTTAACCCGCTACTCTTTCCTTTCTCTCGGGCTAACCTTAGAGTGGATCTTAGGGTCTTTGTTAGCCTTAGCTTCTGTAGATCATCTTCATCCTCAACAGCTATATCTACATCAGGCATATTAGTGTCACTATTTGCAATGTTTTCCATTATATCACTTGGTACTGAAAATGAATCATCAGCATGCCCTAGATCCTTCTTTTCCACCAATTTGAATGTAGATTTGATCAAATCATTGTTCAGGATTTCTTGTATTGATTTACACTTGCTTAAATGGGCTATGGAAATGTCAAATTTGTTGCTTTTTGCTTTATTAGATTTGGATGCAACACTTGAACTTGAAGGCATATTTTGACTCTTCTCTTTATTAACAACAGCTTGGTGAGTTTCTTTTGTTAGGCGCAAAATTGCATTCAATGTCTTCTGGATTTGGGAATTTTCAAATTCCTCTAAAGCAGTTTTTGTTAGTCTGATGCGCAGATTCCTCACTTACCTTTTGTTTCTTAGGTGGAGGAGAAGCACTTTCTTCAGTCTGTGAAACATCTAGTGAAAAAGTTTCATTTTCTAGATCAGCAGTTGATGAAGTTGGTTCATTTTTCTGAGGTCTAGCACTAGCACATTTTGTGAACAAACTAAATGACTGCTTTGCCGTATCTCTTTGATGCACTTCATCCTGGTATTTCTTTACTGCAATATCTAAGCTATGGGCCCAAACTCTGGGACCTCTTGTATTGTAACAAATATTTTTTTTGGAATTAAAATGTTCCTCCCAGTTTTGCTTCTTTGAATATTTGTTCTTGCATTGACCACAAAAGTAACCCCTTTTAACACCCTCACTTTTCTCTCCAACTTCATCAATATTAGGATCCATTATTGATTATTGACTACCTGAAAAAAATACAAAATAAGTAAAAGTTAGTAAATAGTATGGTAAAAGTGAGTAAAAGTAAGTAAATATAGTACAATGAAAGTAAGTAAAAGTAAGTGCTTTAAACTTAGTAAAAGTAAGGAAGAGTAAGTAAAAGTAGGTAAGTTAAAGTAAGTAAAAGTAAGTTTAAACTTAACTAAACTTTTCAATTCTAGAGTCATGGTGGATTACTTAAAACCGCACAAGTAATTATCTGGCCAATTTATCAAACCTGGCCGAGATCAATGGAACATAGTCCAATCCTGATAATTTTATATTAAAAAAATATACGTTTTAATAAAATTTTAATTATCAAAACATTGAAGCTTAACAAAAAATAAAAATAATTGTTAAATATGGAATTACCAACTAAACTTAAAATAACTAAATTTGTAATTTAAAAAAATTGGTTTGTACAAGAACGTATACGCAAAAAAATTGTATAACGTCTAGCGGATGAACAAAACCCAAACCCAAATTTACTTTTTCTCATGGTCAAATTTACTGGAGCAATGCTCCCAAGATCCCAGGAATCTGGAGTCATGGGTGGCGTAAATAGTGCCCTGACTCTGGTTCAGGCGAGGGTGTCGGGAAACAGACACCGAGCATCCAAGGACCTCAGTGACGGAGAGTAGGGCTTTTGTCTCTGCAGCTGAGCGTGATTTTACGAGGAGGGAGCCATCCCTCTGTGGGTGTACATCATAGCGGCTGGAGTTGCTGTGGGTTCGGATCGCCTGGAACGTCCGTTCAGAGCTGGTCGGAAGGGACTAAGATGTAGGCCGGATCACCAGGAATTTGTGGATACTTGGAAGGGAGAGAGAGGCTGTAGAGTCGAAGTGGACTGGGATATCCAACGGTCATTAGGATGGTCGTGAATGCCGGCTTCCCCGTCCGTCGCGGGGCTCTCTCCGTGGGGAGGTGGGCCGACGGCGGGTGAGGGGGACGAATGGGGAGAGCAACAAGCCGGGTTTTGGGGGCAAGTCCTGGGTGGAACTTGACTCGCCCGAAGGCGGCTGAGGTGGGCTGGGGCGAGACCCCTGCTCCAGAGAGTGTAGGCCCAAGGGCATATTCGATGGACGGACTTGGGTCGGCAACGGAAAAGGAGAGTGCAAGAGTTCCGCTTCCACAGGGGGGTCAACCACATTAGGTTGCGGTCTTCCAGTGTTAGAGGACTCGAGGGCCTGGTTGCCCACCACCCGAGTGTTGAGAGGAGTAGTCGGAAGCCGGGGGGGTAGAAGTATCCATAGTAAACAAAAAGAAAACTTCATCCCCGCGGCCATCCAGCCACCACCGACTCCAACAAGGGAAAGGCGAATCGTGGGCACACTCGGTCCCACCGCGAATAGATGTCACGCAGGGGAGATACACCCGTACCCAGTCCCCGTGCCTGAAAGGCGGCCACTCTCATCCAACGCGCGGTGAAAAGTGGCAGGGACAGGGCTTGGTTGAAAAGCGACAAGGGTGCGGGGCAACCACCTCCCACACCCAAGGGCCTAGGAAGGAGTCAAAATCAAAGTAAAAAAAACAACGCCAAAAAGGAGAGAGAAGCCAGAAAGAATGGGTGAAAGGAGAAAGAAAAAAATAGAAGCAGGAGATCAGCCGGATCCCCAAACGGGTCCAATTGTCCACGAGGGCAGAGAAAGCCCTTACACCGAAGAAAGGTGCATTCTCACATTCGCCACAGAGGGACGCGCCCTATCGCTCCGGACAAAGCAAAGGGATATATATATATCTAAGAGATCTATCGTGTTTCGCTACATACTTTACAGACCTTGACCAGTGAAGATGTGTGTTTTGCTTTATGTGAACCCCTCATAAACATGGCGGTATCAGAAGAGCATATCAGGCATATAATGCTTTACGAGTTCAAAAGAGGGAATAGTGCTACTGAAGCAACGCGAAACATTCAGGACGTTTATGGCAACAATATTCTGCATGTGAGGAAATGTCAAAGATGGTTTCAAAAGTTTAGGAATGGTGACTGCTGTTTGACAGATGCAGCACGCTCTGGACGCCCTGCTGAGTTTGATGATGACCTGCTGTTAGCTGCACTTGAAGAAGACTTCAACAACTGTCGAAGAATTGGCTCAGAAACTCAATCCATCCCCGCCCACCATCCATCGACATTTGCAACAACTCTGGAAAGTGCCTAAGTTAGGAAAATGGGTGCCACATGAATTGTCGGTCGACAATCTGAGGGTGCGGGTAAACATTAGCACAGCTCTTCACTCCCGTGAACTCCAAGATCCGTTTTTGCACCGTTTAGTGACGTGATTAAAAGTGGATAATGTACCAAAATGTTAAGCGCCGTCGACAGTGAGTTTGTGCCGGAGAACCAGCGACACCACAGCCAAAACCAAATCTTCACCCTCGGAAGGTGTTGCTTAGTGTTTGGTGGGATAAAGGTGGTGTAATACACTTTGAAACCTTACCATACAACCAAACAATCATCGCTCAAGTCTACTGTCAACAACTGGATCGATTGAACACTGCACTAAAAGAAAAGAGACCTTCTTTGGTTAATCGGAAGGGAATCGTGTTCCACCACGACAACGCACGTCCTCATACCGCTCGAATCACTTCTGCAAAAATTGAGGAGCTTGGGTGGGAAAAACTTCCACATCCTCCATATTCTCCAGACCTTGCGCCTTCAGATTATCATCTCTTCAGGAGTCTGCAAAACTATCTTGACGAGAAACAGTATACTTATTTAGATGACCTGCACACCAGTCTTTGTACGTTTTTTGCCTCAAAACCGCCTGAATTTTATAAACATGGCATTGAAAAGCTTGTAGGACGTTGGCAGAGTGTCATTGTTTCCGATTGAAAATATATACTAGATTAAAAAGTTTCAGTTGAGTTTTTTTTGTCCTTCAAATTCCGATCTAAAAAACGACATTACTTATGGGATGACCTGATATATATATATATATATATATGCACTAAAATCACAAAATAACACGTGACCTTATTAATAAGCAAACAACCACAAGGAAAAGGAAACACAAAGTCCGAGCGCTTTCGTGATATATTCCTCCTTGATAATGTGAATATATCACGAAAGCGCTCGGACTTTGTGTTTCCTTTTCCTTGTGGTTGTTTGCTTATTATATATATATATATATTATATATATATATATATATAATAACGAAATGAAACATTAAGGGAAAAATATACATTAAATAATATAAACGAAGGAAAAATGGAACAATTCATGGAGATAAGAATTGATTATTAAATTATTGACTGACTGAGCACAAAATTAAAATAGTATGACAAAATATACAAATAAAATGTTTTGTTACCATTATAACGTATCTTATAGTTACAAAATAAATTCCAGTGTTCTTCCCTTTCAGTTTTAGACTTTGTATTACCGTATATACTCGTGTAAAAGTCGAATTAGGCTGAAGTTAGGCGGTCGACTATTACGCAAATACTCTTTTCGAGGGGTTGAAATTCATGCTCGGTTTGAGTCGCCCAAAAATTAACAAACGCCCAATTAATATATAAGACAGTAAAGAAAGAACAAAAGCGCAAAGAAATATGGTCATTATCAAATATTTATTGATAAAATAATATGCCACCATTCCGATTTCCCTCTATTTTAACGTACAGGTAGGCTAGATTAGACCTACCGTACTTTCGTAGCCTAAGCCTAGGTTACCCAATAGCCAACAAAGACTTACCGTAACTTGCTTTTTCATGAGCACTCTTAATTATAGTATATACAGCCTAGTACTATAGTTTATCGATAGTAGTATGGGCGAAAAATGTTAGAGTGCAAGAATGTTGCAAGAGATAATGATCAATGTTGCAAATGGGGTATGCAATGAAGGGGAGAGGGGTTATGCAACAACTCAATGCTGCAAAGGGGGGTGGGGGATGCTGCAGGTGCAACAAGGGGTCATGAAACTTGGAAGCGGCGTTATCCCCCAAGAGAAAGACAGGAGAAGGAGAGAAAGGAACAGAGTTGTTCACCTGGCTCCTCCCAAGTGCATATTAACGCTTCAGCCGACCCGCCGTCCTCTTATAGACTCCTAATCAGCCAGTTGGTTTAGAAGGCGTAAATGGCTTGTTCAGGTTGAGTTGTCAGATACCACTTTTTATTTTAATTGTTCAGGTATACATTATTATGGAGAGTTGCCAGATACCACTTTTTATTTTAATTGTTCAGGTATACATTATTAGGTTGTCAAAGTGTACCATTTATTTAATTAATTCTTAAAAGTTGGCTTAGAATTCCGCTGGTAGGTTTAGAAGGCGTAACCAGCCATTTGGTATAGTTGTTTACAACCAAAAGAATTAAATAAAACATTACATTATTCTGTTTATTATAAATACATAGAAAATAAATATACACTTGAATGATCAATTAAAAATAATAATAGTTTAAGAAATATGAACGAGGAATATGGATATAATCAAACAATATAACTCCACATAACAGCACAGGAGAAATATATATATATATATATATATATATATATATATATATATATATATATATATATATATATAATATATATACACACAATTATATTATGGAAATATATAGAAAATAAATATACATTGGAATGATCAAAAAACAAAAATAAAAATTAAGAAATAATATAACCATCAATATAGCAGAAATATATACACACAATTATGTTAAATAAATAAATACATACACTTTATCTTCTACCGCGCAAAATAAAAATAAGAACTACAAAACGTATAACCGTCAATATAACAGTACAGGAGAAATATATATATATATACAAATATGTTAAATATATAAATACACTCACTTTTTTTCAATACACTAAACTCACACGTAATCGAGTCTACATTTACAGCATTATTGTTTTGCATTACGCAGTATACGCGGTTTAATAATATTCCACCGCTTAAAGTACAGGGAAACCTATACTCGATATGAAGGGCTTTCATATATGAAGGGCCTTCATATCGTTCAGTACTATTTTTGTTCCCACTTTACAACCGGTTGGTAAGTTATCTTTAAATACGTCTAGTATACAATCAAAAGCACGCACAAAGAGTTCATCGTTAGCCACGTTATTAAACAAGTTTATAAACACGCCTTTCCAATCGAGGGTTTATTTCTACCGACGCGAGCTTTTCAATCGTGAACTCTTCTTCACACTGCATAGCTACAGTTGAAATAATCTAAGTCGTTACGACAGCTGCTCGTTATATAAAGAAATAGTTTGTCAGGGTGAACGGTGTAGGTGAGCTCAGCCCTGTACCGATCAATTGCTTTGTACCAAAGTTCATGATATTTCAAATAGTAAACTTTTTAAATAATCCTCCAGTTCTAGACCATTCTCACCTTGTTCAACACCACACTCGGTAAACCCATCGAGCAGAGCGGTGTATGCATATTCAAGTACTGGATCAAAATAAAGCATATCCGTAACACGCGCGTCTAATATAGGCTTCAGCTTGCGGAATCCGACGATTTCAAACATTCTGTCGAGGATAAAACGGTTTCGCGTAGGAACAAGAGCGTTATCATCAGACGCATTCTTCCACATCAACCGTATATCAATGCATGGCCGATCGTTATTTATACACAACGTACATACAACGGCGTATGAGGGGGTGTCACTAATCTGCTCTCTTCTTGTACCTACACCTGTAGGAATTTTATAACGATCTTCACTCCACTTCTCAACTATCACGAAGATTCTATTCATCTCCTCGACACTTAAATAAACAACATTCCGTTTGTTTGTCTACAATCCGTTTCCAGTACATAGTTAACGATACCGGATTTACGCCTGAACACGCGCAACGACTTCGTCACGGACACATCGTACACGGCGTTGAGAATGCTGCTCAAAGGAAGTTCCATCGTATTCGAGGAGCGCACGTCCACTCGGTTCAAGCTCTGAGATAACTATGAGGCACATGCAACGCGACGGTTCGACGGGAGGAGCGAGTCACACCATAATCTAATGAAACGTGTACGGCGCTGATCCAACATGAATCGTTGTATCCCATTATATTGGGCAGGTGTTTTGAGAAATTTTCCGATACAAGAATTAATTTCGGTTTTAATGTTTTATCACTCCCACTTCCCTGAATACGCACCAGGCATTTTCCTTCAGGGTAATTTTCACGAACAAAACATTTTATAACGGTTTTATTGTTTTACCACTCACCATTTCCACAAACTAAACGTCTTCACACTCCGGCGCACTATTTGAGAGGAACATATGCCCATATTTTTCCTTTTTGTTTAACAAGCGATACTCGTCTCTAAAGTCTGTTAAAAACTCACGCAGGGCATTAGCCACAACCTCACTACAAACCTCATCATGATATACATTAATATAGTGATAAAAATACTTAAGATTCTCCATGATGACGAGATTTACATTCTCAGTCGCAGGGTACGAGTACTCGGTATGGTGTAACATGACATAATATCGCTTGTCACACCACCCATCAATAAGACTCACTATCCATATCCGTTGCTTCTCTTCTGCACGCGTTGTTTCTTTTACTTCACGGTATATGTGAGCCTTTATAAAGCTTAGGTCTATAACATACTTCAATACATCGTCTGTGCTACGAAAGCCTACAATGCTCTCACCAGAATAGCCATAGAGTATTTGTACATCTTGCTCCTTCGCACGATTCAATGTAGTCTTAAAAGAGGCAAAGGAGGGGGAATAGGGAGTTTTTCAGTATCCACCACATCTTGACACTTTGCAGAATACCATTTCATAAACGTTGAACAAGCAATATTAAAGGTAGCCATTACTATTTTCTGTCTACGCGGGAGAATACACGTCTGATACCCAGGGCTTACTGCAAACAACTGACCGCGCAGGGAAGCCCAGGTAGTAGCATGACTCACGTTGCTGGTCTTACAGTGGGCGGAGCTTAGAACCTTCACCTGTGCACACACACACACACACACACACACACACACACACACAAAGGAGAAAGTGAAACGCTAATTGAAACACGATTTATTTAATAAACGAAATATTCAAGTTATATATATTTACAAATACGTGTAATAAATAAGTTAACAATAGACACATCAAAGATTATATTCAAGACATATATATTTACAAATACGTGTGATAAATAAGTTAACAATAGACACATCAAAGATTATGGTGTCCAAAGGGTACGGTATCATAGGTACCAGGTAACTGGTAACGTTTGCTACAGGTGTTACGGCACACCTTTGTACCTCTAAGTTCCTTCACGCCCCCCAGCTTCTGCGCCCGAAAATTATGGGTGCCTACAGTTAGTTGGGGAGGCCGATCGCTCTCATCATTATCATCCAAACACACTAGATCCTTCAACGATTCAAAGTTAACGACCCGCCGATTCGCTTGGTTGAGCGTGATACTCTTTGCCTTCACGATATATTTCATATCCTCACCCACCCTCACCCGTGCCCCATAAGTTTTTGGTCTTGTTGAGACAAAAGAGTCGGCGTATGCAGTGTCTCCATACTCATCCTTGATCTCCAGTCAACTCACCGAGGCAATAGGAGGCATGTATTCACCCTCCCTCTCTGTGAATATCACACTATCTGTATCAGCGTACAATACCCTCCGCCCAAGAGAATGCAATAACCCCCAAAGTTTTATGCGGGCGTAGGCCGTTGTGAATCTGGCCACAGGTATGTTTGTAACCCGTGAGGTATCTGTGGCCAATTCGGTATTGTTGTACTTTATTATGTAAGTATTACCTACATTCATGATCTCCATGACCTCTTTATCGGGAGCATTGGCATAATCCCAGACTTCACTATAACTTTGTACCAAATGAATGTTCCCTTTGCCGGTATTCTGTGCAAGTTTTCCCCAAAGACTGTTTAGACAACTTTGCACTAAAACGCTTGCCAGAGTTCTTTACAATTTGGGATCGGTCAAGCTGTATACCTTCACGGTCACGGTTGAATATAGGCCGATTTTTCATCTTCGGTATCAACTCCTCGTGGATATCCTGATGCTTCGACCTTATCTTTAAAAAAGCGTTTATATATGGTGTGAAAAGGTTGGGTAGCTTCTGAAACCTCCACACCTCATATCTTCAATATGCTGTATCCATGGCGAACAGCTAGATCCAGCTCTGGACTTGTATATACACCTCTAATCTTACGCTGGTGAGTTGTATGGTCACAATCACCATTGTTCTCTTCTGCACACTTCACGCACAGGGGAAACATGAGTTTGTGATCGATAACGACGGGTAAGATCGGCATCCATAAATTGCGAGGGGGGAGTACGTCTACGAAAGAAAGGCCGAAATAGTACCCGTTCAAATTTCTTGAGAACTCGTCGATGGAGGGTAGGTCAGGTCCCACCAGTTTCTCAGGCGCACCTACGGGGTATTGTTCTTCATCACGTAGGGGTATAAAGAACAGAATCGTAGTAATGGAGTTTCACACCCTGTAGGCGGAAAGTATAGCTTGAAGGGATTTGTACGCCCTCCGAACAAGCTATCACCGCATTTGAGAGGATCCAGCACCATTGAACGCTTGATCGTGTTTATTTCTTCACGGAACTGTCCGTCTGCCTCCATCCGTGCATCATACTCATGTTCCCACAAGACTTTGTGAGTGAACTGGGATCCTTTAAGTTGATCGCGGGTGCGGGTCCACGCAAGACAGTCGGCAGGAGATCTACCGTGGATATCTCCTGCGATTCCACACTCAGGACGGGGGCATCCGTGCCACCAGCAACCGTTAAAGGAGTACACAGTCTTCTCACCAGTGGCACGGGTTTCACTTAGTCCAACCCAAAAAACACGACCGTTAACCTTAATGGGTACTTCACCCGTGTTGCGGGCATGCTTTATGTATACACCTGTCTGCTGCTATAGGTGTATGAGCCAGTAAATAGCCTTGTGCCCATAACTGCGGGGATTGTTTCTGTGAATGATGGCTAAGGTGTCTTTAGGCATGAAGTTATTCTTGAACACCGTAAAACATAATGAGGCGATGGTGGTTGCGACTTGCAGCGGATCGCATTTGAAACGGCTTATGTACATCCTTCTAAAGGCCTGAAAACATACTCTCAGCACGCGCACATCATTCACGCAATAACGCTCACATCATAAGCTATATTATAAGGACTAGATTCATTAAAACTTCTAGTATTGGTTAAAATCTTCACGTTCATCTGTACTCATACATTCATAGTTAAAGTAATGTTTGGGTGGAGGTAGACCTACGTAATTTTAAGTTTCACTAGTGAGGAATGTGTAAGAGAAATATCCTTTTCACACTTCAGCTGCTACCCCCATCACCTTGGGTAGCTTTGCTAATTTACAAGGTGTGAATAATAAAGTGTCTTTAAATTGTACATTGCCTCTTATCTGCATCTGTATTAATTTGTTGCCTCTTTTCAAGGGATCATCTGTAAATATCTCAGAGGATTTGTGCTCAAGCAACTCCTTATGAAGGAACTGCGTGTAAAATTTTGCCCCGTTATGGGCGAGAATATACCCAGTCATTTTTTTTAACTTGTCCGCCAACTTGACAATATAGGACACAAAGAGCTTTACAGGACTATCGTGGGCATTCGTTTTAAAAACGTTTGTCCGTTTACCACATTTGTGGCACATCACACTCGATGTCCATACACTCATCACAGATAGTCTGACTCACAAGTAAATGTGGAATAACCTCTTTGGTTTCAGCGTTCGTGTATGTTTCTATATCGTAGTACACAGTTATACAAGGGTTGTTTTTAGGCTTGGCGTCTTTCATATAACACATGTTTTACTCCGTCCGCCTTATATTTCTCATGGCATGTAGAACAGTGAATCTCATTACATTTGTGCTTGAAATTTCCCCAATTATCCATCATGTGAAACATACCACATTCACAGATTCTCATTTTCCTGCACGTGCCAATTGATTTATGGAGTTCAAAACAGCTATTATTGAAAAATGTGCGTCTACACACATCACACTCCTCTTCTCAGCTTCAACTACACGGCTTTCACATTTGGTGCTTTTACACTGTCACATACCATGTGACATTCTTTACAATGTTTCACTATATCATCCGTAAACTCGAGACACCCCTTACACAAGTCATGATGTCGCCCATATTTTCGACTTTTGTCATAACTCGCGTAAAGCCACCTTATATTACGGATGAGCAGATATGTTGACCCTGACAATCCTAAAATAAGTAGGGGTCTTGTACGATCTCTCACACAGCTTTTAAAAACATACACAGTTCTACGAAGATCATCCAGTCCAAATACAACTGTACGAACATTCATTTCCTGCTCTACCCTTCTCAGCTCTTCAGGCCCCATAGCACAGTCAAACTGAAGTTCACAGTCTACAGCTAGTTTACGGGCACGCTCCACTACCGTAGGCAACCAAATTTTTGTGGCCTGTGTATTTAGTACAGTAAACATACGAGCTAAGACTACTGCTATAAAGCCGCAACCACGATCGACGTTTATATGCTTTCGGTAAATAACACTAGGCAACAAATTTCAACTTTTTTTTTGTTACAGACACGTGAACTACTGATTCCTACTAAAGTGGTGATGCTGATTTCAGATCTGATATCAAAATTTCTCTATCACGTCCAGATTTTGTGTAACCGAAAACCCCTATTTTTCATTTTTTTTCTCACCCGCTTCTATTACGAAAGTCGTCTAAGCTACTTTTCCGTGCCACGTTTTATGTTAAGCATACTTAAATAATTAGTGAACAGGGATGTCTTTCCTCCTTTATTCTGGCTTAAGACAGACAGCGGAATTCCGCTGGCGGAGTTACCACCCCTGCGCCCAACCATCCACCCAAAGCGCGTTAGTATTTTGTTGTTACTACTGAAAGGCAAATTCCTGTTCTTAAGTGAAACTTTGGTGTGTGTGCTCTTCCTTTGTCGCTTGTAGGATGACGAGCTCTCCTTCTGCAGGAACCAACAATAATCTCCCATCATATTTGGGTTGAAATTACCTTGGTATCTGTTTTCCATAACTGAGATCTGTTGGTGGAAGCGCTCACCATGCTCGTCAATTACAGCCCCAAGGTTGGCCGGGAAGAAGTCAAGATGAGAATGTAAAAAATGAATTTTCAAAGACATTCTGCATCCCATTATTTCATAAGATTTAAGCATGTTTTCTACGAGTTTACGGTGGTTTTCAGCTTTGTGGTTTCCAAGAAAATTTTTGACAACTTCAACGAAAGATGTCCATGCTCCTAGTTCATTCTCATTTAGGTTAGATGGAAACGATGAGTCGTGGATGACACTGCGGATCTGTGGTCCAGTGAAAACTCCAGCTTCTAGCTTAGCATCTGTCAATATTCCTTTGAATTTATCCTTTAAATATTGGAAACCACTACCTTGATGATCCATACCCTTCACGAAATTTTTCATAAGGCCAAGTTTAATGTGAAGTGGTGGAAGATGTACTTTCTGAGGGTCAATAAGTGCTGGGTGTTTCACATTGTATTTACCAACAACATGTTCAGTTCTAGATGGCCAATCATGTTTTTTGTAGTGGTTCTTGTCATCTCTGCTGTTCCATAGACACAAAAAGCACATATGCTTTGTGTAGCCCAACTGTAACCCAAGAAGTAATGATACAACTTTAAGGTCGCCACAAATATTCCATGTGTGGTCCTTATATTTGATGAGTCTTAGCAGCAGTTTCATCGATTCATAAGTCTCATTAAGGCCACTGGCATGTGCTACAGGTATTGAAGGTTTTTCATTGCCGTTGTGCAGTAATACAGCTTTAAGGCTAGCTTTACTAGAGTCAATGAACAGTCTCCATTCTTTTGGATCATAGCGACAGCCAATCCCTTGCATCAGACCACTGATATCGTGGCAGAAACAAACGTTTTCTTCCTGTAAGTAAAATGATGAAAACTGCAAATGGCGATGGCGGAAATGGGAAACTTTGGTGTTTGGTTGGAGAAGATTAAATTCTTGAAGTCTTGAACCAAGCAACTCTGCCTTTTCTTTTGGTAATTCCAAATCGCGCACTAAGTCATTTAACTCCGCTTGACTTAACAAATGTGGGGAAATATTTGCATCTGGAACATATATGCCATCTTTCCCTATTTCTATATCACTAGCAGAATCTTCAGATGAACTGCTGTCTGTTATCGTTGCTGGTGGAACTGGTGGTGGATTTGTTTCATCATGTGGTACTGGTTTCATTGCTGATTCGCAGTTTGGGTACGTGATCTTTGATTTGTTTTTCTTTGTGAAACCAGCAATCTTTGTCAAACAAAAATAACAATCATTGAAGTGATTTTTCGGCTCACGCCAAACCATGGGGACTGAGAACGGCATAGCTTTTCTTTTACCATTCATCCAAGCTATTAACATTGCATTGCACTGTGCACAGCAAATATGTGGTGCCCAGTCCCTCTGTTGGTCTCCTAACTTACAGTCAAAATAACACTTGTAGGCAAGTTTAATCTTTGTTATGTTTCTACGTTGTGGCTTAGGTGTATATTGTCCACAGACAAAGCAGAAGTTGTCTGGGTGATTTACACAAGCACGTCTATTTGATGCCATTTTGAATTACCATACAATATCTGAAAAAACGTAGAAAGTAATTATTACGATGTGCAAAATAAAAAGAAATACACACCGTAGTACAAAACAAATGCTATAAAAACACACAAGTCACCACAACCTGTCACTTGCTCATCAGCAGAGAGCTTCAACAACCGTTCTGCTTGACTGTCACGTAGCGACTGACCGTTGGGCCGTTGCCCGTTACTATGCTCTTGACTCAGTGTTGCCAACTCGGGATAAATTTTATTTATCAAAATTGTTCGAATTTGTATGGGATAAATTTTATTATCAAAATTGTTCGAATTTGTATATAGTTGGCAAAAAAAATTGCTTTAACCTTGAAAAGCAAGTTTCATATTACTGGCATTAAGCCGATTAAAACCAAAATCTGGACGTGGTAGAAAATTTTACTAAAAGTGATTTGCATTTTACACAAAATCTAGACGATAGAAAAAATCTAATTATAGATTTGAAATCAGCATACCGAAATTAGCTAGGAGCACCTATTTGGTCTTCTGTAACAAAATCTTTGTTGCCTAGTGTAATCGGAGAATTGAAGTTAAGAGTATACGGTATGGCACTATGTCCCGCAACACGGAATACACGGTCAATATTTATCGTGAAAGTGTCCATAGTGAAGGTTATACTACTTTGTGAAGCCTGCATTATACGTCCTAATATATACTCTACATCTTCAGCCGTCAGACGCCTGAATGGCACTACTACCCAATAATCATCAATCATCTACATCACCGTCATCTGACCCGAATCCGAAGGACAGCCTCGTCCTGACCACGCTCGTCACTGTTCTGATGGGCAAACGCCACAACACGCTCTACTATGCGCCGTAGTCCGTGTTCAATACCACTGTTATACATGGATCTAGGATCAACCCAGCTGTTCATCCTTCCACACAATAAAGAAAGTGGGTGGTAGATAAATGGGTACCCTGGGTGGCCTAGACGCTGGGCTGCTGGTGGGGCGTGGTTCGGATTCCACGTTAAACTGAGGTCTAAGGTGGAGTGAAAAGCTTGACCTTCGTCAGAATGAACAATTCGGGCGGAAGCTAACCAAAGGTATACCGATTTCTAGTCAAGGCCGGGGTGGGGGTTGCGGTGCGCACCAACTCGAATGTTATGCCATCCCCAACAGAACGGGGAGCTGTTGTGGAGGTTGTACCAGACGCTATATTTGAGGAAGGTACCTTTGTGAGGCTTGTGTCGTAAGACGTTGAGGGTTGGGGCTCTATTACTGCAGCCTCAACAGAACGAGGAGCTGCTGTGGAGGACGAATAAGGGAATATATTGGCGGAAGGTGCTGTTGGGGGGCTTGTTGCATAAGACGTTGAGGATTGGGGCTCTATTACTGGTGTTCTAGCACCCCTGACGCGCTTTACACCTGACGTGGGGGACTCTTCATACCTCCGCTTTGAACATGCTACCGGTGGCGCTGGTGACGATTCGTCGATGTGGGAAGATTCTGTGATCACTACACTGTCGTCGGGGTCATCCGTAATGTCGATGATGGGGTGCTGCACCTCATCGTCATTCAGGGTTCCGTGGGAGAAGAAAACAAAATATAAGGAACAGCACTCAAAATTTGTAATATTTTGTAAATGACACACTTAGGAGTGTGACGTGTTAGAAATGGACTCTGTAGAAAAATTCAGATTCACGAGCCCATCCACATGTATTATATCTGGACCTACAGGATGTGGTAAAACTGTGTTTATGCTTAAAATCATCATTAAAGAAAAGGGAGAGATGTTCTCAAAATTTGTGCATAAAGTTATATGGTGCTATTCAACGTATCAATCAGTGTTCAACGAGTACCAAGATGATATTTTGTTCCACAAAGGTGTATATGACGTTAATTCGTTAAAGGGAAATAAACATAGTCATTATAATTGACGATCTCATGTTGGAGATGGATAAAACGTTTGCTGAGACATTTACAGTATTCTCCCACCATCTTAACATAAGCGTGTTCTTCATCAATCAGAATCTATTTTTCAAAGATAGATACATGCGCGATGTGTCGTTAAATACACAATATCTAGTCTTATTCGCACAACGTAGAGATGTATCACAAATTGGGGTATTAGCCAATCAAATATTCCCGAATCAGCATAAGGAGTTTTTGGAAGTTTATAAAGAAGCTACATGCACGCGTTACGGATATTTGCTTTGCGTCCTTCATCCGCGAAACACGTTTAGGGTGCTTCTAAGAACGAATATATTTCCAAACGAGCCTGAAACGGTGTATATTCCAGAATGACAAAGAGAGTAAAGAAATACCGTGAATTAATAAAAATCTATCATCGACTGCCCCGGGCAATGCAGCAGATGTTTATTAAAAATATCGACTCCGACTTTTTAAAATGCATCTGTGAAATCTGTCTTAACGTTATAAATTGCAATGTATCAATGAAACCACCTCAGAAGGCTCGCCTATGCTATTACAAGAACATAATACACGCACTCGCTCGTAAAATTCAAACTGTAGGGAAGAAAAAACGAGTTATTGTACTAACAGGAGGGTCATTTCTCCTCATCTTATTTTCAGTTTTGGGTCCTTTACTGACTAGATTAATATAATGAAGAAAGTGGTAGTGATTCCACACGATGTGTACGCTTTACTGCAAAGGAATCCAGACATGGATCTAGATCCCCGTAAAAGCAGACTTAAAAGAATGGAAAGAGAATTGCTAGCCCTATTAAACAGTGAAAAAACACCTGGTGAGAAAAGAGTTTTATACCAAGAAGCTCTGCAGAAATTTCTTCACGAGTACGAAAATTATAAGAACCCGACGGAGATTCCTGTGGTTATTAGGCACAGCACGGGGGACGATGGACATGGTGACATAGGACCTGTACCCGACGATACAGCTGACCAACCAAAGATTAAGGGATCAGCCACACAACATATCGAGCATGTATTAAAAAGCACCCTCCCACATACATTGAGGAATAAAGGTTTAAGTCTTTATAATCTATTGAATGAGGACCCAGCCATACAATGGACCGATACAAGCGAGATCATTGTGGAAGGATCAAAGGCACAGGGATCGAATATCGTAGACATTGTTCATGATCTGGTGAGAAAGTGGGATAGGCCCTCACCATCAGGATGGAAGCATATTAAAGCAAGACTACAGCAAATAAATGTCCGCAAAACATTGATAGGAAAACTGAACATGTTAAAAGACTTGGAACATGCGACGCACGAGACACAATTGAAGACGCCATCACCCCAGGCGGTAACACCTTTGAAGAGGAGAAAGAAGAGGTTAAACAACGGTCAACTCTACCCACGTGCCTCTAAAATACGCAAGTGGCTAACGTATTAAGTAAACGCTATCATGACATTTCTAACCCAGATGTTGAGAGATTTTTGCGGGAGCAGGACGCTTATACACTTCATAAGCCGGTGAGAAAAAGGTTTAAAACAGCCAAGACAACGGCTGCCTCGATTGATTCTATTTGGCAAGCAGATTTAACAGACATGCAAAGATATTGTGTATAACGATGGTTACCGTTACATTCTGTTCATAATAGATGTATTCTCTAGATATTTGTGGCTAGTTCCTCTGAAAAATAAATCACCTGAAACAGTTGCTAAAGCCACCAAAACGCTAATGTTAAAAGAAAACAGGGTTCCTGGCTATTTTTGTACGGATATGGGGAAGGAATTTATAGGTCGTGCTTTTCAGAACATGTTGACAGAGTTTAATATCAGCTATTACACAACCAATTCTATACATAAGGCTTCTTTAGCTGAAAGAGTTCAACGTACCATAAAGGAACGCATGCACCGCTATTTTACACATAAAAACACATACAGATTTCTAGACATTCTGGAATCATTGGCATCATCCTACAACCGCTCACCATCGCACGATTGGGACAACACCTAACGAAGTTTTAGAAAGAGGTACGCTCCCGAGAAGAGATGGATCACCAACACCACCACACTCTGCGCGTTTCAAAATCAATGATTATGTAAGGCTGTCGCGTTCGGGAAATAAATTCGCAAAGGGTTTTGAGCAAGGATGGACACGTGAGATTTTTAAAGTTAGGGCTATGAGACCTAAAGGTGAGATAATGATGTATTACGTTGAAGATTTGAATGGGGAAGAAATCTCAGGAGGCTTTTACCGCGAGGAGTTGCAGAAAGTGGCATTTAATTTAGGAAAAAATGTGTTTAAAATTGAGAAAATTTTAGGAAGCAAAGGTTCAGGAAAGAGAAAAATGTACCTGGTGAAATGGCTAGGGTACCCAGAAAGCTTCAACACCTATATAAAAGCTGATGCAATAATGAAGCTTAAATAGTATGCAACATGGCTCCTAACCATTTCTACGTCACACTCCCGTCCTCCTCGTCCCTGTCTGTACACCCTAACAACACACTAGCCAACTTTGTAACAGAGCTCCATGGACCCATTGAATTGGGTCGTGATTCGTATGAGGTGGGGTATGTGAACTCCAGTTAACCACCAAATTTTTAACTCTTGAAAAGCACAGGTCATATTTCTGATCCTTAGAAGCACCGATGAATGCGAAAAATTAGGCATAATCTTAGACAATACTGTACGCTCAACCCTGTGCGGTGAGGGACGGTTCTATAGCATAAATGTTTCGTTAGGAATCGGGCATTATGATACAGCCATGGATATTGTGGAGGGTTTAAACAAGAGTCTTGAAAATTCGTACCTGACAAACGATTTACTTTTTGAAATCGTAAACATAGACACGCCCGCATGCACATTGAGGTTAAAATCAACGCTTAGTAAAAATATTAGAGATAAAGAGCTGTTCACAATTGCGGCTGAGGGCCGATATAGCGCAGCCTTCCAAAGAGAGACATTTCACGAGGCACAACGTGACTTGTCCAGCTTAATGTTTCAATTGAAGATGGAGAAATTTGCTGAAAGCTCTCAGTCCCCAGACATGTGCTATATTTACAGTAATATAGTGGAGCACCAGTTTGTTGGGGATACCCAGGCACGCCTGCTGCGCATTGCCCACATCCCCAACCATAGAGGAAGGAGTTTGAGTATTACATATGACAGACCCCATTATGTGAATGTCGCAACTAATCTAATAACCAATATCTCAATATATATAAGAACGATTGAGGGTGAAAACTTCCCATTCGGTAACGGGAGCTTAACAGTGAAGCTACACTTTCGACGCACTGAGTTATAATGGATAGAAAGCCTTTCACCGTCTATCGAGGCGTGAGATACCAGCGCGGTAGTGGACTTGGGTCCATTTTTTCATCCATACTACGTACGGCTGTTCCTTTGCTGAAGAGGGGTGCCAGATACTTCGGAAGGAAAGTGCTACAATCAGGTCTTAACACTGCAGAAGACATATTGGCTGGGGCTAAACCTAAAGAAGCTCTAAAAAAACATTTAAAAGGTACACGGGACGAAATCATCAAAGATGCAAAGAGAAAAATGCGTGGTGGTGGGAAGAAGAAGAGGGCTGTTCGGAAGAAGGGATCACGTGGCATTAAACGTAAAAGGATATCAAAAAAGAAGTGCTGTAAA
Source organism: Bathynomus jamesi (assembly GCA_023014485.1). NCBI lineage: Eukaryota > Metazoa > Arthropoda > Malacostraca > Isopoda > Cirolanidae > Bathynomus > Bathynomus jamesi. The sequence continues at coordinate 864,881 of JAJOZX010000413.1, read as the reverse complement.
CGAATGAAACCTGTGGTTGACCACTTTTTTGACTGATATAAGCTAAGGACATTGAACTCATGACTCATAGTTTGTTTACTACTTGTCGAGAGAGGAGGCACTATTTCTAACTCGTCATGGCACGCTTCATCCACCCATGTAGTTCACAATGCTGTAAATCGGAGCTATCCCTCTTTGAGATGCCCCCAACTCAAATTTCTATTGAACACAGTGACTTTATTACAGCTAACCCTTTAAACACAATTAGTTCCCCTAGTGCTCCTATAGAATTCGTGATACCCAGCTCAGGCCCTTACTTTTTTGATCCAAGCTGTGTGCACATGTACGCTAAGCTACGTATGGCTCATTCTGATGGAACGGACTGCGATGACAAATATGCTGTATACCCTGAAACAAACTTTCTGCACTCCATATTCAACCAGTGTGACGTATATTTAAATCAGGCCAACATATCGTCAGGCACGGGATACTATCATCTACGAGCCTATCTGGAAAATGTCCAACTTTTCCAAGGAAGCGAAGGCTACCTTTTTAAGTGCCGAGGGATATTATCAAACTAAAGACGAAAGTAGTATAAAGGACAAATTTAAAAATTCTAAAGTTATACGAGTGTTTTGGACGTCTGCACACAGATTTCACTTTCCAGGATAAGTTGCTTGTGAACGGGGTGGATATGAAAATAAAGCTCACCCGCACGAGTCCTGAGATCTGCTTAAATCTGGATGCTGATCAAGAAGAGGGAGCAAAACCCATTGTGGTTCACATTATGGAGACATACCTCCGCGTACGGCGAATGAAATTAAGTTCACCAAAACAACTAGAAATTGAGAAAAATGTACTAAACGCTACAGTGAAATACCCTATTAACAGAGTACAAATCAAACTATATACGGTTCCTGCAGGGTTGACGTCGAAGCAGATAGAAAACATCGCCCTGGGAAATCTTCCTAAAAGGATATTAATCGGAATGCAGAACCATGCTTCGGTGAATGGAAAATATAAAAAGAGTGCCTGTAAATTCGAAAATTTCGGACTTAAAAATATGACTATATGTTAATGGCATTGCGTTGGAAGGAACATTGAATACGGACTATTCACCAGACGCTGTGTTACCTCTTTGCGCGAGAGCTTATAGTAATCTGGCCCACATTGCAGGTGATTGTGATGAGCTCGGTAATGGGGTAACGCAGAAAGAATTCATTGATCAATTTAACCTTCATCCATTTGACATTACACCTGACTTATCTGCTAGCGTAAATACGCATTTAAGTCCACAACAGAGCGGTAACATCTCAGTGAGGTTGGAATTCACCAAGCCTATAGACGCTCCTATTAGTGTGCTAGTATACCTTGAGTCACAAGCTCTAATAGAAGTAGACAGATTTAGGGGTGTTATCACTGACTTTTAAAATGGATGCTAATACACTTCAGAGAGTAATGAAGAGTGAACGAGTCACACGTTCCAAATTTATCGGTGTATTTGCGAAGAATGAAACATTGAATTTGCCAACTACGCGAGATTGCGGTAGCCTTATTGTGAACACAGATATCATCGGTAATGAAGGGATTCATTGGCTCGCAATCTATTTTAAAAATAGGGACCGTATGTACTATTTTGATTCACTCGGTACTCGACCCTGGAGTGACCCTGTTATAGTAAAATTTCTCGATCAGTTACACTCCCGAAGTTGTATGGAACCCATTCCGATTACAAGGATATTTTAGTAATACGTACGAAATGTACTGCATTTCATTTCTCATGCATATGTCACGTGGTAAAGACTATAAATTTTTACAAATTATTCGACCCGTGTCACACTCAACGAAACGATGAAATGGTATGCAGGCAGATAAAAAGCCGTTTTCCAATTGTGCGTACTCGTATAGTATGATGTTTTGTTCGTGTGTATATATATATTTGTAATGTTAGTTTGTATATTCTGTAGTTTAAGATGGTTATTGTACTGATTTCTTTCATTTAATAAATTGATGAAAATATATTGTCTTCCCCCCAAAAAAGATCGAAAAACACTTACATTATTTCAATGTGACATTCATTGGGTTGACTGTTCGGTATATCCTCCGGATTCAGGTCCATGACACGAAGTTCTTCAAAAGATTGTATAACGTGACAAATCCTCATCGGACCTAAAAGGAGAAAGAATAATGTTCATACTGAATCTTTTTAATAAAAACATACACAGAGTATACATATTGTAAGACAGACCCCATTATGTGAAGATATCTTTGACCCGTTCAGAGTTCATTTAAGAGGTAATTCCGAATAACATTTATAAAAAAACATTCAAAATATTGTCATAACAAATTGCGATTTTAGCATAATGGCGAGTATCTAAATGAAGTATTTGACGAGATACTACAACCCTCCATATATAATATATATATTATATATATATATATATATATATATATATAATCTTCTTTCTGACAGTTTGTGAATAATTGAATAAAAAAAATAAAATTATAGACACGTTTCTATGGTAGTCCCTTGCGTCGGATCGTAAGGAGAGTCATTACAAATATCATCAACGGTTTGCATTGGAAATAATCCATCCCGGTCAATCGCGTTAAAAAGATTAATTGCAGTCAATGCTGCAGTGTTACCATCTTGATATAAATCCGGAAAAGTGTAAAGTTCGTGATCCATGGCGGAGGGAATGTTTATTCACTGGCGAAAATAGCCACTGTTACTCCCAGCTGAAAAATATTTCCTTTTATATGCGCAATCACCAAGCTCCGCCCCAAAAGACCAAGAGCGGCTGTTCGTAATGATTGGTTGTCAGTGTAACTGGGTGGGGCTATGATAAGTTTGTGTACCAATCGTAACACCGATATAACGGCTCCATGCTTTGGACGACTAATGGCATCTTTATATTCTCCGTAGATTTAATGCTCAAAAGATTGAGAGGATGTTCGTAATGATTGGTTGCCAGTGTAACCGGGCGGGGTCTAATTTGTGTACCAATCGTAACCGATATAAATAACGGGTCCATGCTTTGGACGAATAACGGTGTCTTTATACTCTCCATAGATTTAATACTCGTATTACCCCTTGCATTCTCCGCCACGACAATATTTGTATCCATACTTGGTTTTCTCCAATCCACCCCTTTATGCAATATCCCTCGCAACAACCATCTCTATAAAAGATTTCCAGAATGTGCATTATTATTTTTTTCGCCCCTACTGAATCTCAATTTTTTCGGGTGCATGTTATTTGCAACCATACTAAATTGATTCTCAATTTTTCGGATACCGTTCGTTATAGGAATATATTCATTAGAGTGGTTCAGCTCAGTATCGCAGAAAACAAAATTAGCGCCGCTACTCTTTATTACTCTGACATTAACACCACAGTAATATCCTATGACATAAACATCAAATCTAGAAGATTTTTGTGCATTATGTTTTGCGCCCATGCTAAACTCAGCTTTCCCAAGATTGCTATATTCTCTCCGTAGATTTAGTGCTCGTATTACCCCTTGCTGTCTCTACCACGTCAATATTTGCGACAATACTTGCTTTTCCCCACCCACCCCTTTATGCAATATTGTTCACAACAATATTTTATTATTTTGCGTCCATACTAAATTGAGTTTCAATTTTCGGTTGCAAGTTATTTTGTGCCCATACTAAATTGAGTTTCAATTTTCGGTTCGAACCCACGATCTCATCTCTTTCTGCAGACGTTTATACAGAAAACAAGTAATTCCATTATTCTAAAAGAGTAATTGTTATTGCTAAATTAAATATACAGTTTAGTAGATGTATTTTTGGATCACAGAAATAAGCTCCTGTAATATTAGCCTGCGTAATCGGGAGTCGAACTAATGATCTCATCTCTCTGCAGTACGTTTATACAGAAAACAAGAAATTACATTATTGAAAACATTAACTAAGAATCGTGAGAGATACGAGTTATACTATTAGGTCATCCCATAAGTAATGCAGCATTTTTTAATTTTTTTTTCCATTTTTATCATTTTTTTGCGGATAGAAATCAAACAACTCTTTGAAGTTATTTATATTTAAATAAATATTTTTTTAAATATAAATAACTTCAAAGAGTTGTTTGATTTCTATCCGTAAAATAATGCTAAAAATGGAAAAAAAAATTAAAAAATGCCGCATTACTTACGGGATGACCTAATATGTTACTTTACTTGAACTGATCCACATTTTTTGAAAAATGTATAATAATAATAATATATCCTTCCATTTTTTTTATTCATTAATTTCAATAACAGAGATGTTAACTATGAAGATGATACCGCACAAATTACGTGTAAATAAAAATAACGGAGTTGATAAAATCTAAAACATTTTTTTTATATAAAAGGAAGACATTCGCTTACAGAGCGAGAAGAGATGGATGCGAGTCTTTGAGAGAGAGAAAGTTCAACCCAAATTCCTTCTCGCCAGTTTGTGGTTTTAAAAAGGCCTCGGGCTGTACCTTTCGCTGGAGTTTTTCATTACCTGCCACCTCTCTCTGTCGTCTGAACATGATGTTAAAATAAACGTATTTGTAAGAGAATAATTATTTTATATAATTGTGTGTTTGTATATAGATTTGAGAATATGTTAATGGAACGATTTCTTTTTTATTTTTCTGATTTTGTGCAGTAGAAAGGATATCCAAAAGAAAATAGGCGCAGTTTGAGAAAGTAGGTCGAATACAATTTTGTGTGTGTGTGTGTTTCGCCTGAACTATTATTTTGACGATTGTACGTTTCGTATTATATTTTTTGTGCAGTAGAAGGCAAATTCTATTTATTTACAATAATTAATAAACATTGAATTTTTTATTGTCAAAATTGGTGATTATAAAAGAGAAAGTCCGTTTATATATATAAGGTAAGGAGAAAGTTGTTCAATTGTGTGTGTGTGTTTCGTCTGAACTATTATTTTGACGATTGTACGTTCCGTATTATATTATTTTTGTGCAGTAGAAGGCAAATTCTATTTATTTACAATAATTAATAAACATATTGAATTTTTAATTGTTAATATTGGTGGTTATTTCTCTTAAAAGAGAAAGTACGTTTGCTTTGGTAACGAATTAAAATAAATGGTGGTGTTTAGCAACTCACCCTAATAATGTATACCTGTACAACTAAAATAAAAAATGGTATCTGGCAACTCAACCCTCCTCTATATAAGACCCGCCTCGCTTCAGAGCTGGCAGCTTCATGATGACTGCGGCTGAATAAAGAACTCTCTCCTTCCTTCTTAGGTTAAGACTTAGCTTAGTTTCCCTTTGGGGAGTTAGGACGTCCCACCTTGTCCCCCAAAGCCCTCCTCCTTCTCTCCTTTCTCTTTCTCTCTTAGGTTAAGGCAACCCCTTTGGTGGGAGGTCATCCTCCCTTCTCCCCCCTTCAGGGCATACCCCCCTCCCCCTTCATTGCATACCCCTATCCCCTTTGCAGCATACTCCCACCCACCCTTTTGCAACATTGATCATTATCTCTTGCAACATTCTTGCACTCTAACCTTTTGCGCTCATACTACTATCGGTAAATACTTCAAATACAGTTTTTGGTGTAATGAAATGTTACGATAACTGCGGTAGTATCAGCTTTCTAACACGATCACCATCTCGTCATCTCTAACCACTTCATTCACCACATATTAGTTCGTGCTAAAAGCGTAAGAAATGAAAATTTCGTCGCTATTGCGTCGAGATATGCCTTCATAATTTGGAACATACTAAATTGTTGTGCAAATTTTCAAATCGTTCTAGTTAGCTGTATACTGACTTTTCAGAAAAATAACAATTACTATCCGAATCAGTACTAGGTAATCCAAATTTGGATCACAAATATTGATCTACCATCCTTGAGAAACTAAGGTCGACTTTTACACGAGATATATGAAAAATTTTGGATTTTTTTTTCTAAAAGTCGAGAGTCAACTTTTACATGAGATTGAGTATTACGCGAGTATATACGATACTTATGATTTTATGACCTTGCAGACACCTTGCATGAGTTATATTTATTTATAATTATAATTATAATAATTATTCTAATTATTTATATTCGTATTTATATACAAAGTTATAATAAATTATATGGGATTGGGGGTCCATGGCCCCAGTGGCTCCCCGCCCTGGTGGTGATTCATGAGAGAAAGATATTTTGATAGGCATTTAACCCTTTTAACTGCTTCATTTCAATGCCATCAATGAATCAGTGTGCTGGGTTTCAGTTATCGACAGAAAACCGAAATCGAGTATACTCGATCAGAGCACCACAAGAAGAACAAGACGTAAACTGACTTAAAATATTTGAGTGCAAATACCTTCTGGTCGATAAGAGTAATATTACTGTTGCTATCTACAATTATCTGAGTTGCGAACTAGTTTTGATACTTCGTATTAAAAAGACTGAATAATTATTAACCAACACGATTGAGAGTCGAACCTCCGACCTCAGCATCTTCATTTCGCTTACTCGAAATTATTTGCAAATGAGGCCAGTGTCTTAAAGACTGGAGAAGCTGTTCGAGAAGGTAAAATTAGAAGGGTATTTTATTTTCAATGAAAATCACTGTTGCTGCATTCTTATTTCAAATGTTAGCCCACGACCCTACAGGTAGAATAAGGGATTTTTCTCATATCCGCGAAATCTAGAAAAGGAAATTCCTCCGGTATGAAACATTGCTCCAAAATGTAAATGAGATGTTGCAAGTTTTATTTCTAAGGTGTAAAAGCTGTACAAAAATGTCCAGTTGTAGAAGAAAAAGCTCGCACGATATAACTCGAGTTGAGCTTTAAGCTTTTCGAAGGCGTAAAAAGAAAAGATAAAGTAATTTTCAGGCCTAAAGTTGTAATTTTTATAAAATTTAATAAACAGTGTCTAACCATATTTATTTTCGACCTACAAATATTTTCCAACACGAAAAAAGCTATATTACATCGTTAAAATAAAGACTTTTCGTATTTAAAGACGTGCTTAGATACTGTTTAAATCTTTCGGCGTAATATTTTCTCAGATGGACGTGGAACATTAAAACAATATTCGTTATGGTCTAAACTTGGAAAAAGTTTTGAGACATTTGAGCGCTAAGGCTACAAACATTTTCTTTCAAAGTGTGAAAGAAAAATGAGATGATGTTTAAAATTTTGTACGATAGAACTTTTAAAGTTTAAAAACTATAGGGTTTAAGTGAAGTTTCAGTAGTGAATGTTTTTTATGTTTTGTTCTTATACACCTTTTCTGCGTAAATGAACATTTGGAGAAAAACAGCAATGGTGTAAAGGAAAAAATGATAACACAATATTTTATAATGCTTTTCGTACATTAAGATGTAAAAACAACATCCGAAGAGATATCTGAACGTTTCACTTACATTTTGTTCAAAGTTTTAAAATAAAAAAATAAGTTGATATTTAAGCCCCCGGGCTACAAACTTTTTCTCGAAGGATGAAGAAAAAAGTTGAAGCAATATTTAAACCCTCAGGCTACAAAAATTTTCTTATCGCAGCTAAAGCTGACCAAAATCTACTCGGATCCAATCAGTCATGCAGCCGCTGTAACCCACTGCTGGGCGAAGGCCTCTCTTACGCATCTCGACGTTGTGTCTTGCGTAGGAGGTTTAAAACCAATTGCAATCACCACACTAACGAGACGTGTTAGTAAAGGTTTGGTACCTCGCTAACTGGGGTGCTTGATCCTGACCATGACAAATATATTACGTTCGCCTAGTGTTAGGACTTCCGGAACCGGAGAAGCAATCTATTGCCGACTGCCTTCGGATGTTATCCATCGACCCACTCCCGCCGATTTCATCGTATCCCTGGCACAGAAGGCTGTTGGGTACTCTCTTTTCAAAATTTCATACTGTTTTGGAAAACCGAGGGCAAGCCAGTCAGTCCTTAAATTTACAAAATTACCACAACCATCAAAAGTTTTGAGTTTCACATCCAAAGCCAGTGAAACCAAGTTTGTGGAGTTGCACTTGAAATCTAAGTGGCTCGTGACCTGAAGTAAATGTTAAGTTCTCACTTGCCTAAAAATTTCTGTTCAAAATTACTTGTATGAAATAAATTACAGGTTACAATGCGAGCTTCAACCGACTAAATATTGGTAGACTTTGTTCCATCGTAAGAGAAACATTGGGAGAATATTTACATTCTGTTATATTCTTAACGATTAAAAGGTCTTTTTATCATTTATAAAAGTGGAGGGAAGACAATCATATTTGGCTAATTCCTTTTCACTAAAATCGCAAATCTTGAGACTCAGCTGGAAATTTATTTGGTTCCCTTGGCTGCGTCGTGTTTGATGTCTTAACCGCTTTCTGTCGATCAGCGAAGTTAAGTCTGTTCAGAAGTTGGATGGGGCACTGTTCTTTGCGTCCATATTATGTAGCAACGCGTGGTCCGGATCGCGCGTAAAACTGTAGGTCACTTCCGTCATATGACCTTAGATATTGTAGAGGATGTTAAACAATCCCATTAAAAACAAATTGTTTTCAATGTGCGAAAGAACACATTTGAGACCACCTTTTTAACACTTTATTACATTTTGTAATCTTTTTTGTCTACAAATTATTTTTCTTAAGTGCGTGTAAACGAAATAGGTAAGAAATAATATTTAATATCTTGGGTCTCTTAAAATGAAAAAGGATGCTTATAAATTGTGTTAACCCTTTAACGCCGACCGTTGCCTAATGGCAACATGAGCTTGCCAATCGATTTTGAGCTTCACAATATTAGAGGTTAATTTGACTTGAACAGGAAGAAAATTTTGAAATAAAAATGTCATAATTCAGGGATGAAAGGATTAATGATTGAAAATATGGATACCAGAAGTCATCGAAGTTTCAGACACCCTAAAGAGTCTAAAAAGTTCCTCTAAATATTCCAGAAATTTTTTCATAAAGTTTGAAAAGCAGAGATTTATACACACAATTCTTCATAAGTTGAAAGCTCAGAACCATATTCAGTTAATTTTGTACGTTTAACGAGAGTGTCAAGTTTAATGAAGTACTCTTATGAAAATTCACAAGTTAACCTTAATCCAACAAAGTCAACCTAAGTTATATCTAGTGAGGCCACGCTCGCACAAAATTTCATACTCTCGTGAAATCGAGGAAAAGCAAATGAGATCATAAATTTACAAATATACCACAACCATCAAAATTTTTAGCTTCGCATCCAAAACCAATGAGGACAAATTTATGAAGATGCATTCAAAATCTAAGTTTCTCGTCAGCTTAAAGTAATTAAGCTCTCATTGGCTTAAACAATTATTTTGAAAATCGTTTGTATGAAATTATTTGCGTGTTTAAATGCGAGCGTGGACCAATCAGATGTAGGTAATCTTTCAAATAAGGTTGCGAAGTATTTATAACTCATTCTATCCAATTCATAAAGATTTCCTGCTCGATTCCTTTTGATCTGCCTCTCCGTAATTCATGAACAATACTCATTATTATTAAACAGGGTGGTCCAAAATTCCCTATCTATTTTATTGAAATAATAGTATTTCAGGATAAAAATGTAGTAACATAATTAGATGTATATTTATTTATCAAGCTTAGGTCTAAGATTCGACGTGAGCACCATCAGTGTCTCTGCAAATCTCAAATCTGTCCACTGCACTGCGGAACACATTCTCAGGCATCTCTGTGGTTATTGAATAACCTTTATTATTAACCTTTATTAATAATAAAATAAATAAATTGGTTTTACAATTTACAATGACAAATAACTGTGAAACTCGACTATTTATTTTATTCAATTTGGCCCTCAAGCTTTAGGCTTTAATGGGCTCTTATTATAAGTAAAACAGATGTTTCTTTATTTCTTTATTTATTATTAATAATAACTAAGTATTAATAATTAATAATAAATAAATAATTATAAAAGTATTATAAATAGTTAAAGTATATATTAATCTTAAATTATCATTATCCAATCGAGCTGTTTGGGCAGCACGATCTCCGGATTTAACACCATTAGACTTTTTTGCGCGTGGCTTTTATAAAGTCTGAGGTTTACAAAACAAGAGTTACAGACCTGCAGGATCTGCGAACCCGCATTGTCGCGGCAGTCGCTAAAATAATCCCAGAGATGCTTGAGACTGTGTTCCGCAATGCGGTGGACAGATATGAGATTTGCAGAGAGACTGATGGTACTCACGTCGAATCTTAGACCTAAGTTTGATAAATAAATATACATCTAATTATGTGACTACATTTTTATCCTAAAATACTATTATTTCAGCAAAATAGATAAGGACTTTTAGACCACCCTGTGTGTATATATATATATATATATACACACGGAATAATAACAGAATGGCATCTGAAAATGTTTGTCACCTTGTACATCTCCCACAAATTAGTATTCACTTCAGAACGTTCGATTAACAATATGAATTGTTCAATCAGTGTCTACAGTATGTTTCATTTCTTTCAAAAGCTAACCAATCAGATGAAGGAAAACAGTTTTACATTTTAAATTCAATACTCTTTCATCCAAATATATATACACAATGATCGACCACAAAATTTTATTTACAAAATTCTTAACTATTAAAATGTAGGAGAATGAAACTACGTTAATTCTAGCTTAACAAATTTTTATTCAACTGAGCTAACTCCACAAACTCAACAGTACTTCTTTAATCCACCTCAATTATTTATCAAAGAACTTTTATTGACCATTAAAATAAGAGTTTGGTTAATTTATCATAGTAAAAGTTGCCACGTGAAATTGATTGAAAGGACTGGTGGAAGAATTTCTGAATTTTGTTTTTATGCAGGAAGGCGGAGCCAAGGGCAAATGCCCGCAAAAGCGCCCCCCACCCCAATAGGAGAAGAAGAGAGCCAAAATCAAGGTCCAGGGGTTTTTGAGATGTCTGGACATTGCGTTTGAAAGATTGGAGGTCATAGACAGGGGGAAACATGAACCGAGGAAGATTGTTCCAGAGTTGACCGGTTGAATAGATGAAAAACTGAGAATACTGATGGACTCTTGCGTTAGAGGGTTGAACAGAAAAGGAATGGGAATGTGTAGAAAGTCTGGTACTACGTGCTCTCCTTAAAGGAGGAGGCATGCAGTTGGAGAGTTGAGAAGAGCAGTGTCCGTTACGATAGCGATAGTAAAGAGAGAGTGAGGCAGCATTGCGGCGAAGAGAGGGGGATTGAAGACAGTCAGTAAGAGGCGGAGAACTGATGAGACGAAAGCTTTTGATTCCACTCGATCAAGTAGGGTTGTGTCGGTTGAGTCACCCCACTCATGAGAAGCGTACTCCATACAAGAGCGTACAAGACCCCTGTACAGAGACAGCAACTGGGTGGGGTGAAGAAACTGCGGAGCCGGTACAGCACACCTAACCTCCTAGAAGCTGTTTTGGAAAGAGTATATATGTGATCTTTCCAAGAAAGATCACGAGAAAAGGAAACGCCAACAATGTTAAGAGAAGAGGAATGATTGAGTTGTGTATTGTTGAAGGTAAGGGGATAGTCGTGTGGAAGGTTGTGACGAGTAGACAGATCGAGGAACTGAGTTTTTGAGGCACTGAAAGCAACAAAGTTTTCTCTGCCCCAATCAGAGGTCAGGTGTACCATAGCACTCCTACGCGAAGCATGGAGTGACTATTGAGAGGGACGCTTTGCAAAGCGGCTGAAGTGAAGAGTGGAATCATCGGCATAGGAGTGGATAGGACAAGAAGTGCGACTTAATAGATCATTGATAAATAAAAGGAAAAGAGTGGGTGACAGGACAGAACCCTGAGGAACACCACTTTAGAAGAACAGTGGCCATCTACAACCGCAGCTATAGAATAGTTTTCAACCAAATTTAATTTCAGCTTTCTTTTAACCTAATTTTTATTGTTACCTGACAAGACAGTTTTGTTGAAAAAGCGAGAATTTTTTGAATGATTTTAATTTCATTAGCGTGAAAGCTCAAATATCTCCGTGATTGCGGGAACGGCATCATTACGCACTACGCAACATTTCCATATAATTTTGAACTTTTCTTGATACAGTTTCCTGGGTTGTGGATAGAATGTCGTGGAACTGCTAGTGAATATCCTCCAAGGTCATCTGATCTTACACCTCTTAAATCTGTGGGAATACCTGACGGACAAAGTGTATGGTGCTAACTCTCAAAATGTGTAACATTTACAGGAAGCACTTTTTAAGGAAGTACGCAAAATCTCAAATAATATGAACACTATTGTTGCCGAACTGTTTTGGGACGTTGTGCCGCATGTTTGTGTGTAAATGGTGGACATTTTGAATATTTAACATAAAATGATTCTTAAATGTTGTACATGCACATGCTTACTTATGTACATAGTAAAGTTTTCATTTACCAATTGTGATTAGTATCCAAAATAAAATGTATCTACATTAATTTGAATCACCCTGTATTTATTTATCCACTAAGTTCATGATTTTGTTTTTATATTTGTAAATGAAAATAAAATGCGCTATTTTCATTACATCTTTGATCTTTAACAGTTTTAGCTCTTTGAAGAATTATAGTGAAAAAAAAACTATTTCTTATTTTACTTTTCTTTAGATTATCACCCTTACTACTGCTTTATACTCGTTTTGCTGTCTTACAAACGGGTAGACGGGTAGCATGGCTGCCATTGAAATTTCGAACTAACAAAACAAGGGATGAGGGAAAATTACGATTCTGTCACCATTTACTGGTTTTTATTTGTTGAAACAAGGAACAAGACGGGGGACAGCGAGTGCGGAGTAACGAAAACGACCTAACTAGGACACACCACGTCCGAGGACTGTCGTTTGGGCATGCCTTCGACCTTAGCACATTTCGAGTATTGCCAAATAGTATTTTATATTTCAAAGAACTTCATTTTACGTATCTTAATTTCATACAAAACATTATTATATTCTTTATTAGAAACCACTACAGAATGTACTTGATTGATCATGGAAATGAGCATGAGATTGCACCTTATTGCTCGTTTTTGGATGACAAAGATACTGTTTAAAGTGTTGTTAGCGGAATCTCCCCATATAAGGGGAATATATATACAGTATGCATTATATAAAGAAGAACAAGACTATGTTACAAAGTTAATAAAATCTAGGAATTACATGTCTAAGTTTAAACATAGCGTGAAAGCTCCTCGAAATCCTTTTTGAGATATAATTTACATCGTCATTCCACTGCAAATTTGTCTAGCATTACACCAAGAAAATTATCTGACGTCAAATTAAGAACAATCCTTTTGTGAGGCAAACTTAAAATTAATTATTCCCATTAATGTTCAGTGACACGCTTTGTCATTTTCGTATGCCGTTGCCTTGGTAACTAGTTTGTGGGCGTGGCGTCCGGTTACTATGGAGCTCTCCTCAGTCATAACCATAAAAAAATCTAAATAAATAAATGTTTTCTAATCGAGAAAATATTTGGTATGGAGACACGTAATCGAACTGACATTCTATCGCCAAATATAGTCTGGGTTAGATTAAGTTAGGTCAGGTTAAATTAGTTTTTTAGAGTGTACAGTATATGTTATAGTTTTGTCGATCCGATGGGTATAATTCCATATTTTAGATTAAAATTAATTAATTATAGGTATGGGTCCTTGTTACGCATAAATGATTTACTGTACATATACAAGACATCAGTTGCCATAATGTGGTGGTAATCTTTACAGTGATAACTTTGTTACAAGTTTACGCAGTAAAATGTTCAAAATATAATAGAGTATTCCTAATCCATAAATTCCTTTCAGTTTCTAAGTCTTTTATAAAATTTTGTAGGATTTATAGATTTTATTAAAAGATTTCGGTATTGAAATGTTTAAAATAGAACGCAGTGTGTTGTTGTAAGTCCGTAATTTTCCCTTTAGTTTCTTAAGTCCTTTATCAAATTTTATAATTATATCTAAGTAGTATATTTCAGGCTGTAAGCTAAAGGCAGTTTACAACTATATGCAGCCTCTGTATTGTAATAATGAAGATATTTTCATCTATGTACACTTAACTCTATATAAGGTGAACAATGGAAAATAAAAATAGGTTTTATGAATATCTCAATTATTTTATTTTTAAATTAATCTTATCATTTTGCTCACTCGTATCGTCTGCTCGGTGACGTCTTTTTTTTATTTTTGTGGGGAGGAGAGAAATTGTTTAATTAACCTCCTAGCCGGCAAAGGTCACGCGGAGGAGAAGACCTACAGCTTTACGTGGGATCCGAAAAACGGGTCGCTACATCATCTGGACGTACAGGACGGTCACCCATCCAACTACAACCCACTCCTAATGTCGCTTAACTCCGCTGATCTACGCGAAGCGGCGTTGTGACACGGTCACAGTGTAGCCCGTGACGTTATACCTAAACAAGAACTGTACCGTATACGGAACTTTAGAATAAAAATTGGAAATCAGGATCTTGTCCGTTGTATGGCAGCTACCCAAATTTAATATGCGTCTGCGTGTTCATTAATTGAGTACCTTTGAGTACAATTCAGTAGGTTTTGAGTTGGAGAAAATAATTTTTGTTAAGAAAATACAATTTTGCCTATTTGACCACGATTATATTTCCTCTTTGAATAGAGCGTTTAGTCAATTTCAACTGTTACGTTCGAGCCGCCTACGACTGTAGGATTCTTCAATATCAAATGAGCACAAATGTGGAAAATTAAATTTTTGTTAGGTTAGATGGGTTGGGTTCGGTTAGGTTAGGTTGGTTAGGTGAAAAAGGAAGTTGAAATGAACCACAACACAATATTGGTTTTTAATTGTTATTTGAGAGAGGTTAGCTGACATAACATTATCAACTAACCTAACCTAAAACAAATTTAATTTTCCAGGTGTTCATTTAATGTTGAAGAATCCTACAGTCGTAGGCGGGCCGAACGCAACAGTTGAAATTGACGAAATGCTCTATTCGAAGAGTAAATATAATCGCGGTCAAATCGCCAAAATTGTTTGCTTTTCTTAGTAAAAATGAATTTCTCCAACTCAAAATATACTGAATTGTACTCAAAGGTACTCACTTAATGGACATGCAGACGCATATTAAATTTGGATGGGCGGCCATAGAACGGAAAAAATCCGGAAATCAAAATAAACAGTGAAATTTAAAGTCCGGTTTTACTTCTTTAGAAATTCCTCATAATAAGTTGCTACGGGGAAATAAAGGTATCTTAACAGAAATCATGAGCTCCCGATAGCTCGGCGGTATCGGTGTCGGATTCTGGGCGGTGAGACTCTGGGTGCGCTCCCTGCAGCTGACTCTTGGGTTGGGCCGGCCACTCATCCTGTCAGTGTTCGGGTTCAGGTGACCTATTAGACATTTTGGATCTTTTCGGTTTGAAGCACTGTGAAAAAAACAAGAAAATAATATTAGTAGGTAGAAAATGTATATATTTGTGAAGAAAAATACATTTTATGATGGAGAAATAGCCTATATTATTTGAACGTAAATTATATTTTTATTTACAAATGTAAACTTTTGCAAGAATGAACTTGACATCAACCACTCTACTGCGGTTGATTATAACTTTGAGAGGTAAGTTACCTAGAATACAACGTAACCTAACTTTCTTACGCGTACCAGAGTTGTGCCGAGACAATTCTAAAACATACAATGAAATAATTGACTCGTATCTTTGCGAATTCGTTTGGTTTCGAAAGAACACAAATAAAGACCTATTGTAGAAAATTTTACGAGACATTTCCCAATTTTCAATCTACTCCAGTTAAACCATTATATACAGGGTGTCCGAGAATTATCTGTACAGTTTTTGGCCGTTATTAAAAGTCAACCATGAAGTGTAGAAATTCCAGTGTTGTCCCATTTTACAGAGAATCTCATTAAGGTTTTTCTGATACCACGTTTTGACAAGTTTTTTAGAAATGTACGCGGGTGACAGACATTGATGATTTAAAAGCAAGAATCACAGCTGCTATTGAGCGAATTGATGTGGATATGCTGCAGCGTACATGGCAACATTTGGAGTATCGATTGGATGTTTTGCGAATCACTAATGGTGCACATATCGAATGTTTGTAACAACGTTACTTTAATAAAAGAACTTTTGAAAATACAGATTCTAAATAATCTTGTTTAAGAATTTTACGTGTGTTATCAAGAATTTTATTAAAAGATGAAATTGTACAGATAATGTTCGGACACACTGGAATTTCTAAAAAACTTGTCAAAACTTGGTATCAGAAAAAACTTAATGAGATTCTCTGTAAACTGGGACAATACTGGAATTTCTACACTTCATGGTTGACTTTTAATAACAGCCAAAAACTGTACAGATAATTCTCGGACACCCTGTATTTATCCACCATAAAATGTACTTTTCCTAACAAATATATACATTTTCTACCTACAAATATTATTTTCTTTTTTTTTTTCACAGTACCTCAAACCGAAAAGAACCGGCACTTTCACTGCTGCATAGTTAGAAAATGAGTTTCTGAGCTTAATAGAAATCATATACATAATATCCAGTTTAAAATAACTTATGTTAAAAATTAAGAAAAATAACCAGTTACAGTAATCTAGAAAATATTGAAAATATGAATGCCTTTGTGTTACATTAAGATTAACTTTAAATGTCGTTTAACGAATTACAGTACTATTAAATTTATGTCCTGATACTTAGGCATACGAACAAAACTGGATTACCTCTTAGCATTATCTCCACAGGATAAGCCAAACTTTGTAGTTTTCTCGGTGGTATAGTGGTTAGCGTCGCTGACTACGAATCCATCGGCCCCGGGTTCGAGACCCGACGGCAGCCGGCGCGCAGCAAAACCCAGCTGTTCATCCTTCCACACAATAAAGAAAGTGGTTGGTAGATAAATGGGTACCCTAGGTGGCCTAGTGGTTAAGACGCTGGGCTGCTGATGGGGCGTGGTTCGGAATTCGGATTCCACGTTAAACTGTAGGTCTAAGGTGGAGTGAAAAGCTTGACCTTCGTCAGAATGAACAATTCGAGCGGAAGCTAACCAAAGGTTATACACAATGAAGGTTTAAAACTGCGGAGGCTCTGAGTTCTTGCTCTATTTGTGTAGGGCAAACCAAGGGTAATATGAATGAGCTTGTGACTGGAACAGGTACATTTGTGTTGCATTGGAAACACAAACTCATGGGCCAATTTGCTCCTGAAGACTCATGCATCTGAACCTTTGAAGGCAGGAGTGTCTGCAATGCAAACTAATGCTAATGCACGAAAATAGATATGAATCAGGCTGTTCAGTAACGGAGCATTGTTGCTTCTAGTGGTGATGAGCGACATACAGGACCCTCATTAGTACACTTAACCTCAAAATACTTGATAATGATGCTACGAACTGCTCATAGCCTGAATGGGTGTATAGGCAGAACAGTACTTTGTGTATAGAACTGAAGCTTTTCCTCCCACTTATACTTAAGCTATTGACAGGCGTCTCTCAAGAGAAAAAGGTTATATATTATTATTATTATTATACGAGTATATATATATATATATATATATATATATATATATATATATAATATATATACACACACACACACACGGCTATTGATTGATGGCGAGGAAAACGCAGTTTAATAATGAACAGGAACACCAGACAAAAAATAGTCTTCAAACTTTAATTGATACCAACGTTTCGGAATGTACTATTGCCATCTTCAGGACTAAAACAATGAAAGATTAATTTTAAATACAAAATAAGTTGGATTAATGACCAATTTCAAATAATGAAATTAAAATTATAAAAAAGGTGCCTAAGAAAAGGTCAAATGTAAAAGGATAAAAACAAGAAAAAAAAGGTAAAAAAAGGTGAATAAATACCTAAATTGAAAGAGAGCAGATCTACCGATGATTCGTCACTTTTTACGAGTGTCCTGTCGTAAATATGGAGACCAGAATTGAATGCAGTATTCCAGGTGGGGGCGTACTAAGGAATTATATATGTTAGCATTGTTTTCCCCCACTTAAAATCAAACGATCTACTAATTAATCCTAAAATTCTATTTGCTTTTTTGAGACCACTTCGATACATTGCTTACTCGGTTTAAGAGTGTCGGCAACAATAATAATACCTAAATCTTTCTCTTCCGTAACAGTAGTTAGTGTCTTGTCGCTCATAAAATACTTTTCTTTAACATTGTTTCTAACGATATGCAACGTTTTACATTTATCTTTATTAAAGTTCATTTGCAAAATGTCCGCTCACTCGAGTAATTTATTAATATCTTGAATCTGCAAACGCTCTGCCGCTGATTTTGTTCGTCCCCCGAGTTTGGTATCATCCGCAAATTTTGAAATTATACTCTTAATTCCCAAGTCGATGTCATTGATATAAATAAAAGAACTGGCTCCAGAACTGATCCCCGAGGCACGCCGCTAGTTACACTTTTCTAGTTAGACGCTTTGCCATTAATCATTGACCACTCTTTACGTCCAGTAAACCAATTTTCGATCCTATTGAAAGCATTACCATCAATTTTATGAGAATGAAGTTTAGCTAATAATCTTCGATGTGGCACTTTATCACACGCTTTTTGAAAACCGAAGTGTATATATAATATCTACTGTTTTACTCTCGTCATATATATTTACAATATTATTAAGGAAGTCGAGCAAATTAGCAAGACAAGAACGATTACGTCGAAAGCCGTGTTGAGAATCTTTGATTATTACCTTCCAAGTGATTAACTACTTTGTCCCGAACGATCGTCTCCAAATGCTTACCAACTACTGAAGTCAGGCTGATGGGGCGATAATTTTTCGGAAGCGATTTGTTCCCTTTTTTAAATATTGGCGTAATGTTTGCGAGTTTTCAATCGAGCGGAACTTCTCTACACTGTAACGATTTATTAAATATATACGAGAAAGGAGAGATTATTGCGCAGTTCACTTCTTTAATTACCCTAGGGTAGAACTTATCTGGACCGGGAGTTTTATTAGGATTAATTTTACCTATGGCTGAGAGCAATTCGCTTTCACTAATAGTAAAATCGTGAAACTTTAACTAATCATCTCTGAGCATGATTACGGGAACCGGAATGTTGTTCATATTTTCGTGAGTAAAGACGGAAGAGAAGAATTTATTTAAAACTTCCGTCATTCGTAAGTCATCATAAATTTGTTCGCTGTTTTCGCCTATGAGTGAACCAATAGTCCGCGAAGCTACTTTTTTATCCCCGACATAATTATAGAATTCTTTCGATTCGATTTAATTTGGTTCTCTATATAAAGTTCACAGTTGCGCTTACTTTTTCTAATAAGTTTTTCACTTCGACTTCTCAATAGCTTGTAAGCATTTTCATCGGACAAATTATTTGATTCTCTAAATTTAAAATACGCGTTCCTTTTTAACGTTAAGCTACTTTTAATTTCGGCATTCCACCATTTAGGTTTAACAGACTTCGCCAGTCTCTCTTTACGTAATGGGATATTACTCGATTCTAAACGTTTAAAATAATTATAAAAAGTCCATGTGCCATTCATATCATCGTGCGATAGAGCCTCATCCCAATCCAAAACGTATTCAGACTCTCCGAATTATGGACATTAATTTTAATTTTAAATGTTATCTGCCTATGATCACTGGTGGAGTAGTAGTAGTAGTAGTAGTAGTAGTCTCCTACAGAGATATTATCAATCAAGTCAAGGTCTGTACTTAAAACTAAATCTAGAATATCGCATTCTCTAATGGGTTCCTTGACCATTTGAAAAAGTGAACTTTCGAGCAAACCCTCATACAGACGGCGACCGGAATTAGACTGCGAAGGACCAACCCAATCCCCGCAAGGTAAATTAAGATCCCCATAATTATCGCATCATGTTCGCTACTTACATAAAATATTAGTTCCTGAAGCCACTTATCACTATCGACAGTCTGAGAGGGTGGCCTCTATACTAAACTTAGAATTATTAATTTTTTTCGGCCTTTAATTTCAACAAACGTCGCATTTATATTATGAATTTCTGCAATGTTTTAAATTATGGGTTTTAAGTGTGACCGAACGTATAGTACTGTACCACCACCCCTTCTTTCTATTCTATCATTGTTAAACGTCTCATAACCTGGGATATGATATTCTCCGAGGAAATCTCTACTCTCTGTATTTAACCAAGATTAAGTAATTATTACAACCTCAATTTTTTTTATCAAGGACAATACTTAATAATTCATCAAATTTAAATCTTAAATTTCGAGCGTTAATATAAAATACGTTTATAAAATCTCGAGTACCGTAGTTGAATCTCGAGGTTCTTCGAGGAGGCAATCGTTCACTGTAGGAAAATTTATGTTAGACTGTTCGCTTTCATTGGAGTTACACCATTTTTTGTCTGAAAAGCCATCGCAGACCCATGCACTAGTCTACCAAGACGAGCTGCTTCCACGCCATTTAGATGAAGACCATCCCGCAAAAATAGATCCTTTTTGGTGCTACTGTAGTATGCGGTCTACCTACGATTCGGCGGTTTACCTTTCAAGTATAATTTCTTATCTTGTTTGCTAATTGCTTGTTTACATCCCAATGTTAATCGCCCTTGACGATTGGTTAGGTTTAGTCATGATATTTTCGTTAGTTTTAACGAAAATATCATGATTAAACCTAACCAATCGTAGGTAGACCGCATACTACAGTAGCACCTCCTTTTTTTCATAAAAATGATTCCACAGATCGACGAATTCAACATTTTTCTGTTGGCAAAGGGACTTAAGAATATTGTTTATGTAGGTAGCTCTGTTGAAAAAGTTGTCGGATCCTGCTATTGTTGGGAGAATTCCTGAAAAAAAATAATTTATTAGTCCTATCCTTTAGAGTCCGCATCAGCCGTTTATATTTCTCTATTAGCTCCTCTGACTTGGAAATCTTACATCGTTAGTCCCAACATGCTCCATAAATATCGTACTATCATCACCATCTTTACCAAACTCCTCAATAGAGTCCGTGATGTCGTCAACACGAGTTCCGGGGTAGCAGTACCTGCTCCTCCGAGTTGGGTTCCTGCCGCGGAACTCCTGTAATTGCCCTCGATTACTGGAATCGCCATTCAGCCTAATTTCCTGCGTTTCATTCTGCTCTGGCTCTAAGACAGAAAATCTATTAGTCGTAACTACTCTTAAGCAAGGTTTATGCTGCCTAGGTCGGGCCCCTTTCCGAACTGCCTCAAACGGTCGATACCCCGAAGTAGTGGGGGCGGGAATGACGACTGGATGTGGATTCGTCGTAGAGTCTTCGCGCGATCTCCGCTCTGCGTGAGAACTTGCGCCCAGACTCCCCAAAATAAAATTCTGTAGAGTTGAACCTTGCCGCCAAAGCACTAAACTCTTTCCTCAGGACAATTGCCTTGGTCCTCCTCCGAAGTTCGTCTCTCGCCGAAATCATCTCGTTTCGTAGTTCTCGTCGGTTTATGCAAAATCTGCAAACTAAATAAAGGGTTGGAAGAGGGCTCGGTGAAAAAGTACCGAGGAAATTTTCCGCCAGTCGGAACACTCGCGTGGGTTAGGAGTCATATCTAGAAAAAAAATGTTTTCACGAAAAATTAAAATTAGTTTCCCAATCTAATAGGTAGGCAGAAGAGTCTGGAAAGAATTCCGGATTAGTGACCTAAAAAAGGGAAACAAACAAGAGTCCGGAAATACCAAAAGAAGGAAATTTTAGGATCAATGAAAGAAAGCCACCCCCAAAAGTTTCTTGGAAACAATGCCACCCTAAAAAATGATCAAGTAAACAATGCCACCCCCCAAAATCACTAAAGTAAAGAATGTAAGTAAAAACACCTTCATGAGGAATTGTTTATTATTTATTAATAAGGAATAATGTTAAATAACAAAAATTGTATTTACGGAGAATTAAATTAAAAATTTTCGATGTCACAAATATGTTCACAGTTAAAGAAACTATTTTCAAAGTAACGATCTTGCCACATCATCGAATATTTTAACGAAAATATCATGACTTAACCTAACCAATTGTCAAGGGCGTACAGTTGATCTAACCGAGAAAAAAGAAATTGTTGGGTGAAAAGGAATAAGGGATCAATGAAAGAAAGCCACCCTCGAATTGTCAATGAAAGAAAGCCACCCCCGACCAGTTTGGGGGTGGCTTTCTTTCATTGATCCAAATTTTACCCACACATTTTTTTTTTTTTTTTTTAGAGAAATGAGAAGTCTAGTTAGTCTCTTTGGAATTAGCCATGACCAACAAGAACGTGGTAGATGTATTAAAATAAAAAGAAAACCTAACTTTCTCGTGAACTAATTATTAAATATACAAATAAAACAGAAATACTAATAATAAACAATAACAAAAATTCTAGATTTCTTGAATAATAATTGGTAATTATACACATCCCCCCCCCCTCACCTCAATTTTATGAAATTGACTTCACAATCGATGTAAAACCTTTATTTATAGCATGTAATTACTTTATTTATTTTTGGAAACCAACCTAATCTAATCTAACCTAACCTAACCAACCTAACCCTAAGATATACCCTAATGGGATACGTTAAATAAAGTAATTACATGCTATAAATAAAGGTTTTACATCGATTGTGAAGTCAATTTCATAAAATTGAGGTGAGGGGGATGTTGTATACAATTACCATAACTTAACATGTTATTACATTATCATTTGTATAATTTAGGTCTCGGGGATACGGGGGCTCCGCCCCCGTAAAGATCACGCATCACAAAGTGAACCCTACAGTATACCGATCAATTTGTGATGCGTGATCTTTACGGGGGCTCCGCCCCCGTACCCCCGAGACCTAAATTATACAAATGATAATGTAATAACATGTTAATTTATGCACTTTTTTAGTCTTCATCTAGGGCACATGACGAATCAAGTTCTCAAAGTCGAAACCACACGAACAGCACGTCATAATTCTATCACAAACACGACCAAACTGAATCCAATTAGAAAAAAAAAATAGCCAGAACAAAAACCAACCAAGTAATTAAGTCGCAGAGTAGCGAAAAATAGCCCAATCAGGAAAAATATTTTATGAAAAAAGGTCGCATTTGACGTGACGTCACGTCAAATGGATATCGTTAATTAAAATTTCAGAAGCAAATATCTCCATAAATATGATCGACCGAAATTTTTTTTACTTAAAGGAAAGGTTTTATTTATTATTTCCTACGCATTGCAATAATTTTTATTAGAAACTGAGGTGAGGGGGGATATTGTATACAATTACCTAATAATTAAATACATATTTACCTTAATTACCGTAAAGCGCTTCTGCCTCAAGGGTGCGCTGCTCCCTCGAAGTCCGCTCAGCGCCTCCTGAGGCGGGGCCACGACGGGGTCGCCACCCCTCTTTTCTCTCGCTCCTGCCATACGATTTGGTCCCCTATTGAATTTGTGGGGGCTGGTCTGGCAGAGGAATACCCTGACACTGTGGGTTGGTCGGGTATGTTGGCTAAAAACATGTCCAAGTGTTTTTTAAAGGTATCTACTGGGACTGCACTTATATCTCTAAGGTACTGAGGGAAGGAGTTAAACAGGCGAGAACCCTGCCTAGAGATACTATTATATTGAAGGGTTTGAATCCTTCTCAGACTGTTTGGTGGGAGGTGATATTTTTTACACATTCTTCCAGTTCTTGTTAAGGTGGGCACAATTGGTTCAGTATTGGGGGCAACTAAAAGCCCTTCTAGAATTTTCCAGGTGTAGATTAGGGTGTATCTCTCAAACCTTCTCTCTATGGAATAAAGGTTGAGGCCTCTGAGCCTATCCCAGTAGTTTAATTTGTCTTTACTCACCTGTTGCCCATCAGGTTGTTTAATATACGAGGTAAAGGTTCTTTGTAGGCCCTCAATTTTTTGCAATTCATTTTGTTTGTGGGGAAACCATAATTGAGAGCAGTAGTCAATGCGTGGAAGGACAAGTGATTTCCACAGGGTAAGCATGGTCATACTGTCCCTAGTTCTGAATGTCTTCAGTATATATCCTATTAGTTGTTTGCATGATGAGGTTACTTTGTCAATGTGCCTGTTGAATGTTGCATCTTCAGATAATATAATCCCTAGATCCCTGACATGATCAGTTTGTACAATATCTTTTCCTGTGGGTCCAGTGTAGTTGAATTGTTCTTTCAGGTATTTATTTGGTCCATACTTAATTAGTTCAAATTTGTCTTCATTGAAGGCCATATTGTTTGCATCTGCCCATGCATATATAGTTTGTAGATCTTTTTGTAGCTCTACACAGTCTTCTTTTTCTGTAATTGGTCTTAGTATTCTGGTATCATCTGCGAATGACAGGAGAGAGCTTCCTAGGTTACAGTTTATATTGTTTAGCATTATAATGAATAGAATTGGTCCTAGTACTGTGCCTTGCGGCACTCCACTAATCACTTCTTTTTCTATAGATCTTGCTCCATTTACAATTGTTATTTGTTTTCTGTCAGAGAGAAAAGCATGGATCCATTATCCTATTTTTCCACAAATACCAAGTTCTTTTAGTTTATGGAATAATATACCATGGTCAACCTTGTCAAAAGCTTTTGCAAAGTCTAGATAGATGACACCAACATTGTGGTTTTCTCCCAAATATTGTAGGATTGTATTGCAATGGTCTATAAGTTCAGTAAGGCAGGATCTCTTGTATCTGAAGCCATATTAATAGAATAGAAATACCCTACTAAAATAATAATAAATGGTAACAATTTGTGTACTTCCTTGCAACGATTAACGATGAACTTCACACTAAATACTTCGGTTATTAAAATATAAATATAAAATAATTTAAATCACTAGTTAGCAAAATGTTAATAAAATGACAAATTAGACAATAAAACACTGTAATCAGTCAAGTACACACACAGAAAGATAAAGTTTAATCGTTTTTCAGGAGCTTTATAAATGCATCCGAGCTAAACAACAGCCAAGAAAAGAATATACAGGGCTATTCAAATACATTCACCTGACTTCAAATGAGAATATTTTTTAATGTTACAAATACAGAGTGATTTGTGATACATCAACCAAAAGAAAAACTGTCAAAATTTTGTCTCTCACCTCAAAAATGCTCTATGTGACTTCCCCTAGTTACACGAGCAACGTCGACACGATAGTCGAATTCCTCCCATACTCGCTCCAGCATGTCCGTTGTCACTGACTCTACGGCAGTAACAAGCCTTTACACAAACATCCTGTTTCCTCGAACTGCCGATACCACCGACGGATGCTCTGAGCACCCGGTGGATCTGTTCTGTAACGTCGACGAAACTCACGCTGCACTGTGACTACCGATTTACAGCTCGAAAACTGCAACACACAAAACGCCTTCTGCTGTGCGAACGCCATTTTCACACTGACTGTTTGTTGCTAGGCTAGGCCAGGGCGTGACTTTGGAGCCCTCTCGCGGTGATCTTGTAAAACTCAGAGATTTCCTCTTTCATGTAGTGTATGCCCAGTTGATGCACGATTGATAGGTACGGAAGTATTCTCAGTTGAAATCGGATGAATCAATTTTAATAGCCCTGTATATTCTTCTATAGTAGAATCATAGTGGGGAAAAAGCCAAAAGTGGGAATTAAAAAGACTCGTAAAAGGTCTTTCTGGCATCTTTAGAATACATTAAGTGGTAAATACTTTTTTTTTTTTAGGAAATTTAAAGAATTCTTCAATGTCATTGAAGGAAATTTACCAATGGTTATGTGGAAACACTGAATGTATGACTAAGGCTACGTCTAAATATTAATGCTAGTTCAGTAAATTAGGCTCTCTAGTTAGCCTACGGCCCTACACCAATCTGTAGTCATTTCGGAGTAAGTGTAATTTACGTTCTCCTGACACAAAAAGGGACATAAACTACACTATGTCAAAGTTGGGGAACGTAAACTACACTAGGATCTTTAGGAGACATTTTTAAAATGAATCCATCAAACAAAACGTTAAAACTAACAAAAATATTACGACTTAACCTAACCACATCAATATATATACACTAATACACACGTATATATATATATATATATATATATATACACGTGTGTGTGTGTGTGTATATATTGACGATTGGTTAGGTTAAGTCGTAATATTTTCGTTAGTTTTAACGTTTTATTTGATTAGGTATACGCGGACAAAGTTGGAGAACGCAAACTACACTAGGATAATGTAGGGGAATGTAAACTACACTAGGCACCACAGGGGGACGTAAACTACTTGCTCCGTAATTTCTTATTGTTAATTATAGTCTTCAAGTTTGTCTCGGAGTTCTGTTCAAAGGAAAATGTTTGAATCAAATTTCACCAAACAATTTATAATAAAGGTTGATTAGCCTACGCTAGTACAGCCGAAGTCTACTTTCTAAGCTTGTTGCATAATTTTACACAAAGTTTGGTTTGTCGTGTTTTCTTTATTATTAGAAATAACAGTAAACGAAAATGCTTTTTTTGTCCCAATTTAATAATTATTTATTAGATAAAAGTCATATTGTATCTTATATTGAAGTTTTCAAAATCGTTAATAACATCGATAACGTAAATTTTGCAAACTGTTCACTTTCGATAATAGCAATACTCGTAATAACGGATTTAAGTTGCGTGGCAGACGTTTCATTACTAATATCGCTAAAAACTTCTTTACGTTTAAAGTAATTGATAAATGGAATAATCTTCCCGCGTCAGTCGTTAACTCTACCAGCGTTAATATGTTTAAGAACCGTTTAGATAGGCATTTTAAAAATATTAACGTTGTTAAAATAAAAAAAAACAATTAGTAACAGGAGCACTGGGGGTGGTGGTCGAGGATGAGTCTGTTGACGATTAATGACAGCTTGTGACATGCCAGTGTGTGACATGCCAGCAAAAAAAAAAAAGAAAAAATTAGACTAACACGAACTTACTGTAGTTGTAGCTTGTTGAGTAAATTAACCCACTTTTTGTTATTTTCTATACTTTTTTTTCCTTCTTCTCTCCTTATTTGCATGTCTGTAACTCTCTTTATTGCATGTCTGTAGTTTGCATGGTATGACAGTGAGTTAAGACTGTGTTTGCATGGTTTGTAAGCGTTCTTATTTTACTTCTTTTTATCTTTCACCCCTTTCCTATTCTCTTCGACTATTTTTCCGACTTGTCGGCAGTGGTCGGCGGATGATGATGGTGAGTCTTTTTTCTCTTTTTCTGAATGAATGTTAACCCACGAGTGATAGGTGTTGCTACTTACTTAACCCCTTATTCTCTTCTCTTAACCCCCTACTCTTTCCTTTCTCTCGGGCTAACCTTAGAATGGATCTTAGGGTCTTTGTTAGCCTTAGCTTCTGTAGATCTGTAGATATCCATTTACAGACCTGTCATACCTCCAATCAAGCCTTTTGAACAAAGATATTAGGGCCTACACCACTTGAACAGATGACAGTCACCCCTCCTTTCACTGAACAAGCGTAATGTCGCTTGTTAGGACACAGCCACAACTTAACTTTCTATAAAAGATCGTCCGTTATAGCGGATCAATTAACGGATATTGAGATCGATGTAGGAATTATAATAATGCCCATTATTATTATAACAAGGCCACTATAGAGGTAACTCGGTGCTACTGTAGTATGCGGTCTACCTACGATTCGGCGGTCTACCTTTTAATTATAGCTTCTTATCTTGTTTACTAATTGTTTGTTTACATCCCATTGTCAATCGCCCTTGACGATTGGTTAGGTTTAGTCATGATATTTTCGTTAGTTTTAACGAAAATATCATGATTAAACCTAACCAATCGTAGGTAGACCGCATACTACAGTAGCACCGGTAACTGGGGTAACTCTATAGTGGCATAGTGGTGGTCGTTATAGTATGGTGGCTGTTATACGACTGTGTCCTCTTCTAAAGAAAAGGCCGCTATAGGCTAATGTTTGTTATAAATGAGTTGTTGCTGTATAAAGGTTACCGTTATAGAGGGGGTAGTTGTTATATCAAAATTGCCCATATACAATAAATGATCAATCGTTATATCAACCCAACCGTTATAATCGCTATATCGAGTACATCGTTCTAAATGAGTGGTCGTTGTAGCAAAGGTGTCGTTATAAAATATAGTTGTTGTATACAGTGCATCGTTATAAAGGGTTGCTGTTATATCGAGATTGTCGCTATAAAAGATTGTTCGTTTTATAAAAGACTTTATAGAGTGGCGGTTGTTACGTCCAGGAGTACTCTATACTTAGGTTCTAGGCCGTCATATGTCTGGGTTAGTCTTGTAGGAAATATTAGTTCCTTAATTATACAAATTCAAATCATGAAATTTTAGGACAAAATGCTCAGTGAAATATTTGTTATAATTTGCCGTCAGTGGAACTAATACGTAGGGTACAGTTGTTGAAACATTAAATTATTAATGAATAATACTAAAACCTTTTCAAACGTAGTTAAAATTACGGTGGGCCTAGCTGTTCGTCCATGAATATAAAAGCGTATCTTAGAGGAACAATAATTATGAAAACAGTAGAAAACGCTACGATTTCTTCTCAAAATTATATATATATATATATATATTATACAGAGCTGGGCACTTGCGTTTTTTTGCGCGTTTTTTTGCGGTACTGCGGTACTGCGGTACTACTACCGCACTACCAAACCGGTACCGCATAACGCAGTACCGCAAAGGATCGCTGAAAGTACAGCAGTACCGCTACCGCATTCAAATTTCCCGCGGTACTTTCCGCGGTACCGACCAACACGGTAGTACCGCAGTACCGCAGTACCGCAAAAAAAAACGCAAGTGCCCAGCTCTGTATAATAATATATATACAGTACCGTGCGAAAGTCAGAAACCACTATCGATCTGGAGGTTCGGATGTCCGGTGCTAGTGTCTTCGAGCAAATGATACAATGAGAAAACGGAACGGAAACGGCTTTGATAACTATTAGATAATTATAATCTGTCGTATGAAAATTGGTTTTGATACTAAAATACACATTAACTACAACCTCTGGTTCATATTAACGTATAACTAAGCAAAGGTGGGCACCCGGGTCTCAAAAAGGACCGACGGTCCCGGTCCTTGCCTCAAACTGGACCGACGGTCCCGGTCACGGTCCTTTCTGAATATAGGACCTAGGAACGACTCGGTCCTCGGTCCTTATATATAATATAAGTGAAAAATTTGATTAAAATGAAAAATGAAATTAAAGACACCGGAAATCTTTAATTTTATTAACGTAAATTATAATTAATACAATACATAAATGATGAAAAAAAGTTATTAAGTTAAATGCTTGAGTTTCCCTTCAAGAAGACTAGCATTTCAAAATGGCTGTCACTGAGCCCTGACCTTTTCGGCTTGAGCACTGGTCGAACTGGTTCTGGACGTGAGGGTGGCGCCTGGAGACATGTCGCTTGAGGTTGTTTTGGCTCTTGTTGCTTGTCGAGAGGATGTTCTTGTTCGGCAGGCACAGCAAGCACTTGTACTCCAGGTTCTGCTCACCCTTGGGGCCCAGGTATTCAAAGTATTTGTCTAGGTACGGCCAGGGATTGCCGGGTTCAGTTCTTCCGCTAGGAGCTCCAGTTGCTTGACTTGAAGTTGAAGCACTAACATCAGTAGATTCTTCGTCTCCTCCAGGTGTTGAAACAAGTTTCAGTTCAGTCTAAGTCTCTTTCTGAGTCTTCTGGAGGAAACGATCCATCTTCTTTAGAACTTCAAATAATCACTAAACACACTAAAATCACTAAAAAAGACCGTCCGGAATTGCTTAAAAATGGACCGTCGCTCCTCATTTCGGTCCTCACTGAGAAAAGGACCGACTTTCCCGCTCACGGTCCTTAAAGAGGACCGAGTTCCTGGAATTCGGTCCTTTTGGAACTCGGTCCTGCCCACCTTTGTAACTAAGTTATTACTTAAGTGTATAAAGTTGTATAAGCTGGATGACCCTCTGGTCTGCATAAATTGGACTTGAGAGTTGAATCATTATATTACCTATAACGCGTGTGTTTAAAGATCTAGCGAACTATTAATGATGGATCTGCAGTAAATGCTCCTAAGCTATTGTTATATCAATATTTACAATTAAAAGTATTGACATATTCACTTAAATTCTGAAAAACAAATTTATCCAAAACGTTTCTCATTATAATCCTAATTCATGCTGTTTTTGTTTTTTTCACAGTCTTAAGAAATGACGAAAAGTACAATTTCTGATGAGATTAGATATAAAATAATACATTTGTATGGTGAGGGACTGAGTCAAAGAAAAATAAGTGAATCTACAGGTGTTTCCAAAACGGTGTAAAAAAAAATCTTGACTCGTCACAGATCAAACGGGACCCCAGCTGATCGTCTTAGATCAGGGAGACCCTCTAAGCTTTCTCCATCTGATCTACAATATCTAAAGATTACTTCCCTTCGAGACAGACGCAAATCCAGCACTTCACTCGCAGCAGATCTCGAAAAAACAACAGGTGTCTCAGTTGATCCCTCTACTGTACGAAGGAAGCTTAACTCAGTAGGTCTCAGATGTCTAATACTTGTGTTCCAAAGCATATTTTCTTCTCTTCTCTTTATTTCCATTCTTTAAAAGTGGCTTTTTTAATGCAACACGTTCTTTAAGACAGTAATATATATATTATATATATATATATATATATATATATATGAATAGAAACGACATAAGTATTAAGGAACGTTTCTGCACACGAGGAGGAGAGATAACGAAATAATGAAAAATGATACTTATGTCGTTTCTATTCATTTATATACTGCGCGGTCATTGCAGTTATTTGCATATATATATATATATATATATATATATATATATATATATATATATATATATATATATATATACATATATATATATACACCGGTATATATATATATATATATATATATATATATACGGTACTGTATATATATATGTAAAAATGAACAATGAATAATTCCTATATAATCTTTATAATTCAAATATTCAAATATTCATTTTTACATAAGAACCAAAATCGCCTAACGCGAGTTTGGATAAAATTTTGATTTGCTTTCTATTTTTGAGAAGCGAATGTCCCTTAATTTCATTCCCTCAAAGTACAAACAAGACACTCGACGGTTTAGATCGTTTAACATTTCCATCACAATATTACCCATATCTCCATTTTCCATTTATTATAGAATTTATGATAATTAATTAGTGTTGTCTTGCATCTAATCCTCATCCCTAAATTTTATTAGATTATGCCTGCACATTGCATGTGACATGATGTGAACCCTTGTTTGTACTTCTTCATTCATTTACTTAATTCTTCCTCAAATGTACCCAATTCCTTAATATTTACTGTATACTCGTATAAGTATATATACTTAATTAATAGTTTCACTCACTCTTTGTACAATGGCTATAAACCTTTCATTACTGTATTGCTCTAATTCATCTCCTTTAAATTCTCCCAATATGACTTGTACTGTATGTACGAATTAAATAACTATGGCGTATTAATTATGAACTGACGTATGGCATAATTTGAATAGCTATGACGTCATAAAGTAGCGTAATTCCCTTCACATTTTCCATACCTTGAATACTGATCATATCTTTAGTATTCAATGTATGGTAAATTCTTTAACATAATAATAAAAACTTTACACTCTCTACGTCATTATTTATATGTTGTTCATTCATACATCCATGTCCTTTCTTGACCGCTATCCTTTATTAATTTTATTACTTATTCATTTACCTATTGGCTACCTATGCCCTATCAACCTATCAGTCCATGTTTACTCGTGTCTATATTACGCACACAACCTATTGTGTGACAACCGATATGTATACAATACTTTGTGCATTCGTACAATCGTACATGTCCCCTGATAGTCATGATTACGTACATAGTTACGTACATGTAAATACGTCCACCTGTATTCCTTTTACTTTTTCTTTTATTTATTTCATTCCTCGCGAGATATTCGTTCATGCTGACGGAAGTGTTCGAATTCCGCTGACCAGGCAAAAACGAGAGCTTCTAAGGTGAAAATCTCCTGTTGCTTGCTTCTAATTTATAATATAAAACATTATGTGTGTTATGTTATGTTATATATTATATATATATATATATATATATATATACACACCATATGTGTCCATGTACTTTGTTATACTCTTAACATTCTAATTGTCTATAAATATGAAACACTGTAAAAAAACTATGGTTAACTGTTTAATTGTAATTAACTGTAATACTTTAATATAATGTAATTGATGTACTTTAATGAAAGTATAATTAACGATAATAATTTAATATAATGTAATTAATGTACTTTAATGAAACTGTAATTAATGATAAGAAGCGAATGTGAATTAATTGGTAATTATAATCATAGTTGTAATAAATCAAAATTACAATGTACTCAGTGATGTACTTGGGATTGTACTCAGTGTACGACCCGACATTATGTCGCCATTTAGGAATGTACACTCGGCGATATTATTATTATTATTTTTTTTTTCGTTGGGATACATTTTTGATGTGCTTTCTACTTTGCCAAATAATTGGTGACTTGTTCTTTTTAAAAATTTTTAATATTTTTTTAGATTTACCTTAATAATGAATCCTGATTAAAAGTTTGCAGTGTTCATGTTTTGTATACATACGCTCTTCGTTATAAAAGATGAAGTCATGTCTTGCTTAAGCATTTAATTGTAAATCTTAAACCTGTAATTTTTGCTCATATGCATATCTTAGTATAAAGATGCATAGTTCAATTTCCATTTCTAATTAACTCGGCGGATCAGGAAAACATCAGATCTGAAAATACGCGGTTTAAGATAAAAATATGGTTTCCTCTTCCTATACCCTGTTTATCTGTTTAAACCAGGGTTGTGGAGTCGGTCCAAAATTTTCCGACTCCGACTCCACACATTGTCAAAAATCTAAAAATCCGACTCCGACTCCTCACATTTTAAATATACGACTCCGACTCCTCTAGTGTTTCACTTTATAATTATCATAATAATAAGACATTTCATCACCACCACACTAAGTGTGAAATTTTATATTTTATATTTTATATTTAAATAAATATTAATTGTATATTCTGAAAATGTAAAAAAAAAATATTAAAAAAACTTAATCTAGGGGCTGGGCTATCAATGAATAAGGTTTATTGACCAAAAAAACTAAATAACCTAAATGTTAGTATTTAGCATTTAGAAATTAAGGGTGACACAGGACACAGAAATTGGAGTCGGAGTCGGAAGTTTTTTACCGACTCCGACTCCGACTCCGACTCCGCCCTGAAACGTGCGACTCCACGACTCCGACTCCGACTCCACAACCCTGGTTTAAACATTGTCACAGCAAAAAAGTTTACTTTATTTTTAACTATTGTGCAAAAATAATACAGCCTTTTCAACATTTAATAATAATGATATTAGCAGAATATGGGAAAATAAACCCACAAAATTTCTTCCATGTTCATTCTCCTCCTTCTTCTTCGAGCCGTGCTCTCTTTAGAAGAACTTAGTCATTAAAATCTCCCGAGAAGTTACAAAAATAATACAGCCTTTTCAACATTTAATAATAATGATGTTAGCAGAATATGGGAAAATAAACCCACAAAATTTCTTCCATGTTCATTCTCCTTCGAGCCGTGCTCTCTTTAGAAGAACTTAGTCATTAAAATCTCCCGATAAGTTACAAGAAGAATCGGGGAACCTTCAGAGAATTTAATAAGCCTCCCAGAATCCTCCGAGCCACTATAGAAGAACTCGGACAGTAGTATAGAAGAAACTACTACAAGTAACAAATCCGTTGCTGCCAACCTAACCAGAACCCCAGTCGACTTTGAACCAACCCAGACCATAGACGGAGGGGTTAACATATATATATATATATATATATATATATATATATATATATATATATATATATATATATATTGCTTGCTTGTACCTTGTGGTGAATGGACGTGCTGTGTCTCTCTCTGTATTTAATACCCAAATAAGAAAGGAATAAACTACTCGGCGGTTTATTCTGTTTACACCCGAAAGTATATAAAGTATCAGTGAATCCGTGCATATAATATATAAAGTGAAATTCATTAAAACTAAGAAAATGCAATACAGTTTACATAATTTATCACCAGTTTTAACGTATATATTCAAAACGAAATACGGTTGGCATTCGAGAAAGTTTGAAACAAGGCAGGAAAAAGGTCATAAAACGCAAAGGTCAGCAAACCCTCGACAATCGAAAGGAAAGAAATAGAAATAAAAATAAATAAATAAAGAAAGAATTTGTGTGGGTATTTCTTTTTACGCTAATTAAGGAATAGCATGGCTATGGGTACAAATTCTCACTTAATCTGTAATTTGTGTAATCTGGAAACAACGGAAAACTCGGCGATTAGGTGTGATTTCTGTCAACGACTGCAAGACTTTATCTGCATGAATTGGAATGATAGGGAAATAACTCTTGTCTCGAACGCGAAACACGTCGTGGGGATCAAGTTTCTATGTGGCGCATGTACACAGACGGTAAATTCATTCGTTGTATTTAAAGAAATGGAGATAGCAGACTCGAATGTTACAACAAAGAATGAAATAATGGGGACACAAGGGTCCGGAAATGTCCCAACGGAATAACAGCATAATAACGAACAACAATTTAATAACGAATAACAATATAAACAATACAGGGTGTCCCATAAGTCCGGCATCATAGGAAAAAAAATGTAAAAATGCAAAACAAAAGCTTTTATTTACAGAACGTGCTCAATATGTCCACCATTGTTTTTAATACACAAATTCAGACGTGATACCCAGTCAGCAAGCACACGGTGAATGATGTCAGGAGTAATGGTGTTACATGCCCCAATAATGCGCTGCCGCAAATGTTCAACACTCCTAATTTTCTCTGCGTATACCAGCCTTTCAAGTGGCCCCAGAGATAAAAATCTAGTGGCGTGAGATCCGGGCTTCTAGCTGGCCATTCCACAGGCCCTCGACGTCCTATCCAATGACCAGGGAATTGTTGGTACAGGTATGCCCTTACTTGGGTACTGTAATGTGCAGGAGTGCCGTCTTGCTGGAACCATGTTGGGAAATTTCCTTCTTCGTTCAAGACACTAGGAAATGCTTCTTCCTTGAGCATACGTAGGTAGGTGCCTCCAGTGACATGTTCATCGAAAAAGAGGGGGCCTATGATGCGATCCTTCCAAATGCCACACCATACCATCACCCGAGATGCACCTTGTTCCTTTGAAGAGGTATACCAGTGAGGGTTGTTTTGAGACCAGTAGCGGGTGTTCTGTCGATTTACCTCACTATTTCCATAAAAAGCAGCCTTGTCACTGAACAGAATGGTGGACGGGAAATTGGCATCCCGAGCATAAGAAAAATATGAATTATGGTTTGTAGAAATAGAAAAATATGAATTTCTCCTATGATGCCGGACTTATGGGACACCCTGTATAATACGGAAGGAAGAAATAGATGAAAGAAAAGAAATAAGTAAAAGTAGCGAAGTAGTCAAACTGTCCAACGAGCAAAATGCTAGAAAGATAATAACTAAAAACGTAGAAAATAAACAGCCAAAGAAAAATAATGATAATACCAAAATTAAGAACTTTAAAAATAATAAGAAAACAAGAAGTAGAAGCGGAGAAAATATCGTATGTAAATGATACGCGAAAGGGAACTGCAGATATCGGGATGGGCAATGCATATATGCACATCCCACATTATGCAACACGCATTACACAAGTGGATACTGTAAATAATTTGATAAGAAATGCAAGTTCCACCATTTTACGGTCTGCAACACCTATGCAAGATATGGGAGATGCAAATACGGAAAAAAATGCAGTTACCACCACCCTCAAAGGAACGCAACGAGTGAACAGGAAAAACAAACATCAAAGAAGAGTGCCAATTTTTTAGACGCAGCCAACACAATTCAGCTGCTAAATACTATCCAGCAAATACAAAATCAGCTGA
Organism: Bathynomus jamesi; assembly: GCA_023014485.1. NCBI lineage: Eukaryota > Metazoa > Arthropoda > Malacostraca > Isopoda > Cirolanidae > Bathynomus > Bathynomus jamesi. Next base: position 828,953 of record JAJOZX010000413.1, on the reverse strand, counting down.
CAAATATAAGAATCCGAGAGCCGAACAGAAGGCACGCACAAAGGCACTTCATGCGTTATCGGGACAACAGCTACTGACAAAGATAAAAAGAGGTAAATTCTCAGAGGACCACAAGGCAACGAAACTGGCACCCCAATTGGAAAACAAATCGGAACCAACTGTATGCGAAAACGATAGAGAAAAAATAAAAATAATCCTAGTCAACATTCAGGGCCTTGAATCAAACCATTCCCCGAACAAAGTTTTATACCTGAAAGGACTCATGCAAGAAGCCGGAGCAGACTTTGCATGCCTCAAGGAAACTCATCTAAAGGACTGCCAGGCGAACTGTGAAAATTGTGAGTCCTGTATTGACAAAAAAGATATACAAATTGACAATTATAACATCCTCCGAGCCAACAGAACAGTGAGACGTAAAGGAGGATGTGCTATTTACATACGCGAAAGGCATATGGCAGAAATCACTATAAGTACCTCAAACAGCTACATAGAATGTGTAGCAGCAAAAGTTGAAAAATTAAATCTGGTACTAATTGCAATGTACAGACCCCCAAACACGCCAACCTCAAAATTTTCAGATTCCATTACAGAGGTAAGAAACTGGGTAAAAGATCTACACTCTCCAACCCTAAATATTTTTCTCTGTGGTGATTTTAATTTCCCATTCATGAAATATAAAAGGATAGGAAAAAATATATATATATATACACCAGGAGCAGGTAAAAATACTACTAGCTCTAGCTGATGAATTTATGTTAACGCAAGAAATAACAGAAAACACAAGAAAAAACAACTGCCAAGATTTGGTATTCACAAACAACAGTAATCTAATTGATAATGTAGAAATATCCCCAACTATGATATCGGACCACAACATCATTGAAATAACAACTAATATAAAGGCAGCAGGAAAGGAAAGAACACGTACAACAGAAAGAAGCAAATTCGAAATTTTTAATTTTCACTCCAAAGTTATAAACTGGGAAGATGTTACATCTAGCATGGAAGTAATAGATTGGAAAACCATTTTCGAGGGCAAGACAACGGAGGAGATGCTAATGACGTTAGAGGAAAAGACGTTAGAAATTGTGGAAAAACATGTCCCAAAATGAGGTGACGTGTATGTATATATATATATATGTATATAGTCTAAAAGTCACTAAAGAGTAAATATCACTAAATCTAAGCTGAATGGCAAGACCAAGCCATAAACGAACCAACGGGCTGTTCGTATTGCTTTGGTCTGGCCTAGACATGTTTTTTCCTATCTGACCTAATCTTGGGTGCTGAGTAAAATTAGGTGATGAATCTAAGGTGACAAATCGGGTAGGAAGTTGTTCGTACTTAAGTATAGTTAGGGGTAATGTCTATAGCTTCTAAATTGGTAATGTAAGAGAGAGTTAGGTAGGCTGTTGTGGGACACAGGAATAAAACGGTAGGCTTCAAGGAATACCTAATTCAACGCACCGGTAAGCGCTTTTGATTGTTTGCTAGAACCTAAGTAACCTAACTGGGGTGTCTACCCCACGCTATCACATTTGGCGACGAGGATGGGATTTGGCTCATTTGGTTAAATTTTGTTCATTGGGTTAAATTTGGCTCATTTGGTTAAATTTTGTTCATTGGGTTAAATTTGGCTCATTGGGTTAATTTGGCTTATTGGGTTAATTTGGCTTATTGGGTTCAAGTGGTTGTTTGGAAAATTGGATGTAGCCTAGTGGGTCGTCCGATTTGGTTTGTGTGGGGAAGCTACCGTACTATAGCGTAGGTCCCGCCGCCCTAATTCTAAAACTAATTCCTACTCAGCCCTAACTCTAAAACTAATTCCTACTCAGCCCTAACTCTAAAACTAATTCCTACTCAGCCCTAACTCTAATACAATTCACTATTCAGCCCTAACTCTAATAAAATTCACTATTCAGTAACTAGACCAAATTTAAACCTAACCTAACCTACTTCACGTGAGTTGGCCTAATTCGGTTTTGCTCTAGCATGTCGGTGATTGGCCATATAAGCCCCTACGAAGACAATGGGGAGGACTTCGAAGCTTATGCCACTAGGGTGAGGTTGTTTTTCGAGGCAAATTCCATTCCGGATGCTAAGAAAGTACCTACCTTTTTAACTATAATAGGCCCTAAAACGTTTGGTTTAGTTATGGACCTAGTTTCTCCTAAAGCACCGGAAACTTGCACCTATAATGAATTGGTACAGGCCCTAACCGATCACTACAAACCCCGAGTAGTTCTCATCTATGAACGTTTCAAATTTTATTCAAGGCATCAGACGGGAAATGAAAGCATTGCAGAGTTTGTTGCAGGAATAAAAAGCCATAGCCGTACGTGTAAATTTGGGGACAAATTAGATGAAATGCTAAGAGATAGGTTTGTAATGGGTCTCAAAGAGGAGTCTACCCAGAGAGCCCTATTAGCCATACAGGACCTAACTTTTAGTCAGGCTGTAGAAATAGCTACGGCTAGAGAAGCAGCTGCTAAAGATGTTAGAGCTTTTGGAAATCATAGTAGTAAAGCCCAACACGTAAATAGCTTTAAATCTTCTAGGCCTGGCAGACCTAACGAGCCTACTAGACAGGCAAATAAAAGGTATGAGGCGAATACGACTAAGCCTACTAATTCTACTAAGCCTTCCAAGCCATGTACAGGGTGTGGAAAACACCATTGGAAGAAAGATTGCCCTTTTAAAGAAGCAGTTTGCCGAAACTGTAGTAAAATAGGCCACATAGCTAAAGTGTGTTTTTCAAAGAAAACAAAGGGTGAAAATTCTAATTTTAACATTTCTAGTATAAATCCTCAAAAGGGAAATACTTCGAACATTGGAGTGGAGTACCTATTCTATGAGCAGCAAAGTGGGAAAATACAGGCCCATATATTGTAGAGGTAGGCCTAAATGGAATTACAGTTCCTCTAGAATTGGATACGGGTGCTGCCCGGACGGTCATGTCCAAGGTAGTTTTTGATAAGATTTTCAAAAACACACCTAAACTACATGCATCTAAAACGATTTTGAAGAAGTACGGGGACATACAAATACCTATTTGTGGAGAAGCATACGTCACAGTTACACTTAACCAGAAAACTTTGTCTCATCCCTTAACCCTTTTAGTGGTGGATGAGCAAGGGCCTACTCTACTAGGCCGTGATTGGATTGATGCTTTGGAAATGCCAATTGACAAAATCTTGCCAAGGGGTCAGGCAGATGTGCATACACTCTCATATCCATCTGACATAGACTCATTGTTAAGGGAGTTTTCTTCTATTTTTGGGCCTGAAGTAGGCAACCTAAAAGGCCATCAGGTCTGCATAGAAGTAGATCCTAATGTAACTCCGAAATTTTGTAAGGCTCGTTCAATTGCGCATGCACTGCGGGAGAAGGTAGATTTAGAAATTGACAGGCTGCTAAAAGATAAAATTATTGAACCAGTCACACACGCTAAGTGGGCTGCCCCAGTAGTTCCTGTACTAAAACCGGACAAGTCCGTGCGGTTATGCGGGGATTACCGTTTAACAGCAAATAGAGCCGTCCTTCTAGATTGCTATCCTATACCCAAGCCTGATGAATTATTTAGCTCTCTTGCTGGGGGTAAATATTTCACAAAACTCGATATGTCCCAAGCCTATGCTCAACTAAGTTTAGATGAAAACTCTAAAGAATTAACTATCATAAATACGCACCGAGGCCTATATAAGTACAATAGGCTATGCTATGGAATAGCATCGGCTCCAGGTATTTTTCAGAGGACAATGGACCAAGTTCTAGGTCACATTCCAGGGGTACTTTGCTTTCTAGATGATGTCCTCATTTCAGGTTCGACTAAAAAAGAACACCTAACTAGATTAACCACGGTTCTAAAAAGACTCCGGGATGCTGGACTTAAGCTAAAGAGAGAAAAGTGTTCATGGGTCACTAACGAGGTTTCATATTTAGGGTTCCGCATAGATGCCTCAGGCATTCATCCAACGGTGGATAAACTAGAAGCAATAGAAAAGGCACCACCTCCACAAAACATCACACAGTTACAAGCTTATTTAGGTCTCCTAAACTTTTATAGGAAATTTTTGCCTAATGCATCGACTTTCCTTGAACCCCTAAATAAGCTATTACGATCTGGGGAACAGTGGAGATGGGAGAAAACTCAAAAGGAAGCATTTGAGGCTTCCAAGGACGTACTACTAAAGTCCACTCTCCTAGTGCATTATGATCCTAAACTTCCTCTCGTAGTTTCAGCAGACAGCAGTTCTTATGGAATTGGGGCAGTGTTATCTCACCACATTGATGGTGTAGATAGGCCTATCTGTTTTGCTTCTAGAACACTAACTGAGACGGAAAGACGATATGCACAAGTGGAACGTGAAGCATTAGCCTTAGTATTTGCAGTAAAAAAATTTCATTTCTATCTATGGGGTCATGAATTTAAACTAATTACTGACCATAAGCCTCTTTTAGGTTTATTTTCACCTAATAAAAATATTCCAGTTATGGCCTCAGGTAGGATTCAACGATGGGCACTGATTCTACAAGCCTATAAATTTGACTTAGTACATCGGTCAGGTAAACTTCTAGGTACGGCTGATGCGCTAAGTAGGTTGCCCTTAGAAAATCCAAATGATTGTGTACCTATACCTACAGAATGGGTTCACTTGGTGGAGTTTTTGGAATCCACTCCAGTATCTGCAGTACAAATAGAGCAGTGGACAAAATCAGACCCTATTCTGTCTAGGGTCATCCATTTCTGCTCAGTTGGTTGGCCTACTAAGGTTGAGAGTGAATTACAGCCTTTTATTCAGCGTCAGTCTGGCCTCTCTATTCAAAATGGCTGTCTCTTATGGGGCCACAGAGTGATTATTCCAAATAAAGGCAGGTCGAATTTAGTGAAGGAACTTCACGCTGAACACATGGGCGCAACAAAAATGAAAGAGCTGGCGAGAGCTTATTTCTGGTGGCCTGGTTTAGATGGAGAACTCGAATCATTGGTTCGTTCCTGTCAAAGCTGCCTAGAGAACAGAGATCTCCCAAGGAAAAGTCCACTTCATCCTTGGGAATGGCCTACTATACCGTGGCATAGGATCCATGTTGACTATGCAGGTCCTATAAATAATACTTATTTCCTAGTCATTGTGGACGCCTACTCTAAGTGGGTGGAAATTTTTCCAACCACTTCCACGACTTCGGGTGTTACTATTCGCTTACTCCGTTCAGTTTTCGCTCGATGGGGTTTACCCGTAGTCCTGGTTTCCGACAATGGTACTTGTTTTACCAGTGAGGAATTTCGTTCCTTCGTCCACCTAAATGGCATTAGACATGTCCGGTCTAGTGTTTTCCACCCGTCTACTAACGGTCTCGCGGAAAACATGGTCCGTACTTTCAAGTCGGCCTTGCGTCATTCTCGTGGGGAGGAAATGCAAGTGGTGTTGGATAAATTTTTGTTTAAATATCGAATAACACCACACACCACGACAGGGGTGTCTCCCTCTAAACTTCTGATTGGCCGGGGAATTCGTTCAGTTTTTGATTTGTTACGTCCAAACGAAATGTTACAACAACGAGTTTTACGCCATCAGGAAAAACAGAAGTTGTACCACGACACTAAAAGAGGAGAGTTCTAGAAGCGAAACCTAATGATCCAGTTGTGATTCGCAACTATGGGGCTGGACCAAAATGGGTTCCTGCAACTGTGCAGGAGAGAACGGGCCCTGTTTCCTTCAAGTGCCAACTAGAAGATGGTCGTTCTATTAAACGCCATCAGGACCAGATATGGGAACGGGAAGTGCAGAAGGACCAGAGTCTTCCGGAAGAGAGAACTGATCCTCCGGAAAATGGTTCAACTTGCCCGCCTATACAGGTTGCACCTGATCCTACTACATCAACCCCGCTCCGCAGGTCGTCTAGGGTCCCTCATCCCCCTGACAGACTAAACTTGTAGGGGAGGAGTGAGGTGACGTGTATGTATATATATGTATATAGCTACCCCACGCTATCACACAAAAATACAACAAAGAGGAAAGCGAAGCAGGTTCGAAAAACAAAAGAGGGCATTGTTTCGAAAGAGAAAAAGAGTGACTGCAAAATTAAGTAACTGTAAAGATAACAACATCAGAAAAATATTAAATGATAAACTGCAAAGTATCGATGACGTCATATAGGAACTAATTGAGAAGCATACAGAAAAAGAAGACGACGCTATAGAAGCGATAAAGGCTAACTCAAAGTACTTCTATAATTTTGCAAAAAGAAAGTAGAAAAACCATGCTTTATCTGATGATCTAACTGAAGTATCTGAAATATTAAAAGCTCAGTACGAATCATCTTTCAGTATCTCAAAAACTGAATGGCCTAAACCATTAGAAGTAGGCCTACAGTAAAACTAAACATACCTTACAAAAGAGAATTTAATCTTGCATTTAATGAGAAACAATTAAAACTTGGTGTTCCCGCCATTGTCATCCAAGACAGCCTGAATTCGCTTTGGGTAGCTTGCCAAAAGTGACGTGAATAGATCTTGATCGTTACGCAAATTTGCTAAAACAGTTTCAATGTGTTGCGTCATTGTATCCTTCGAAAATCGATTTGCTGCAGGTTCTTGAAACAAGAGACATTCAACCTTGTCCTTTATAACTGATCCAATGTGTTCACAGACGTTCAGGTCAGGAGAATTTCCTGGTCATTCTTCATTTCCAAAGAAATCGATCTCATGGTTCCGCAACAACTGTTGAGTGGCTAATGCCTTAAAGCAGGGGTCCTTATCGTGCAGAAGTGTGACCTGATCGACATCCATAACATTCTTTGGGTTTCTTAGAAAAGGAATGACACGCTGGGATAGAATAATATCACGAAAATACTGTCCATCCCAACTCACCATTTGGCTTCAGCACCTACATGAGCTTCTTTGCAGTGAACAAAACAAACACACCAACACAGTCTGGACTTTTTAATAATTCGCGATAATGTTCATTGTCATCGATTTCATCTGGTGTTGTGGCCCACACTCGATCATTTTGGTAGTTAGGCCGACGTGTTACGTAAACAAAAAATTCATCGGAGACAGCTAAATGCATGAAATCATCCACATCCCAATCTTCAAGATAATGGGCAAACCACATTCTGTCATCGATGTTAAGTTGAGTTTTTCTTGGCTTTGGAAGTTCATGCCAAGGCTTTAAACCTTGCCTATGACGGTACAGTCGAATGATCTCACCACTAACGATCTTTCCTCTCAACACTTCGATCTCTCTAGAAAGTTTAGCACAGCTGTTTTTCCGCTTACGCCTACCGCTTTCAATGATGTCCTTTGTTTCCTGAGAGAGTGGCAAATTTGGGCGCCCAGATTTGGTTGTATCCATTTCACATTCATCCAAAGTTTTATTCCAATTTCTTTTGACGAAGTCTTCACTTCTTCGCAACTTTTTGGCAACCCATGAACGTGTTATAAAGGTGGCTCCAGCATCACGAGCTTCCCGAAATGTTATTGCTCGTATGCGATCTATCACACGTTGCCTCTCCGAATCACCAATTAATTGCGAAGCCATTATATTATCACTATCAGCTAGAGTAATTTTAATACCTGCAATAAATAAAGAATTTTATATATTTTTATAATCACTAAAAACTATTTTGATATAAGTAAACATGTAAGCTGCAAATGGCGGGGGGGCTACGGTTTTTTGGAACCCCTTACAAGGGGAAAGTATAACGGACTTCGACTTTACGACGGATGATATTACACAAGCCATAGGGAAACTAAAAACACACTCAGCTGCAGGACCGGGTAAATAGAATGCCACACTGATCAAAAACTGCAAGAATGCAATCGCTGAGTCCCTATACTGGATATGGAGACGATCACTAGACACGGGAGAAATACCGGGCATCTTGAAGAGCGCGAACATAGTCCCAATATACAAAGGAGGAGATCGATCCGAGGCCAAAAACTATAGGCCAGTGTCGCTTACATCTCATCTCACTAAAATATTTGAAAGAATAATTAGACAGAAAATCTATGACTTTTTGGAAACTCAGAAAAAATTCAATGATAACCAACATGGGTTTCAGTCAGGCAGATCATGCCTATCACAACTAATGGAAAACTACAACATTATTGATGCACTTGAAAGTAATGAAAACTATGATGTACTATACACAGACTTTGCTAAAGCGTTCGACAAGTGTGACCACGGAATCATAATACATAAACTGAAATATATGGGAATAACAGGAAAAGTAGGGAAATGGATATATAATTTCCTTAGTGAGCTGCGGCAAGTCGTTACAGTACAAGGAGTATCTTCATCAAAATCAGAGGTCCTCAGCTCAGTACCACAAGGAACAGTATTAGCCCCACTACTCTTCATAATCATGCTAACTGACATAGATGAGGACGTTACCAGAGACAGCACAGTAACATCCTTTGCGGATGAGACACAGATCAGTAGAAAAATAAGAAACCCAGAAGATATAGGATCTCTACAAACTGACATAAACAGAATCTACAAATGGACGGAAGACAACAATATGAAGTTTAACACCAAGAAATTTCAGCTGTTACGGTACGGAAAAAGAGAAGACCTAAAATCCATGGAATATTATTCCCCAAATGGACAGGAAATTCAGAGAAATTCTAGAGCAAAAGATTTAGTGGTTATAGTGACAGATGATGCGAAATTTGAAACAAAATAAAATAGCAGTAAAACAGAACGAAGAGAATAACGGAACAGATATTGAGAACATTTAAACGAAGGGATAGGAATGTAATGATTCCTCTACTGAAAACCCTGATCATACCCAAATTGGAATACTGCTCGGTCCTAACATCCCCATACAAAAAAAGAAGACATTAGACAGCTGGAAGGGATCCAGAGAAGCTTCACAGCCAAGATCAATGGGTGCAAATGGGTATAAACTTCCTTGTTGGTGCGAGGAAACGACATACTGAGAATACTTTAAACGTCGGAGATGATGTAATAAAGAATAACATTTATCTCTCCCTCCCGACATTGTCGAACGATGCCAGGATCTGAGATAAATTAAACGGGTTAAACTCTCCTTGTCGACATTACGGAGAATACGGTAAAAGCAATCAAACATCACCATATCCGACATATATATGATACACACAGACCGTGCATGGAACAAGGAATTAAATCCACTATAGTCCGAATAAGTAATGGTAAATGACAAACACTATAGGTTTTTCTTTTTCATGATGTTAGCTTGAGTTTGAAAAAGAAAAAACTATAGTGTTTGTCATTTACCATTACTTATTCGACTATAATGGATTTAATTTTCCCAGAAGAGTTCCTTGTGCTATGCACGGTTTGTGTGTATCATATATATATATATATATATATAAAGGTGGGCAGGACCGAACTCCAGGAACTCGGTCCTTTTTAAGGACCGTGAGCAGGAAAGTCGGTCCTTTTCTCAGTGAGGACCGAAATGAGGAGCGACGGTCCATTTTTAAGCAATTCCGGACGGTCTTTTTTAGTGATTTTAGTGTGTTTAGTGATTATTTGAAGTTCTAAAGAAGATGGATCGTTTCCCCCAGAAGACTCAGAAAGAGACTGAGACTGAACTGAAACTTGTTTCAACACCTGGAGGAGACGAAGAATCTACTGATGTTAGTGCTTCAAGTCAAGCAACTGGAGTTTAACACGCCTATCCCATCCAGTGCCGCCGTGGAGAGGCTCTTCTCTTTGGGGAAGGACGTCCTCAAGCCGAAAAGGTCAGGGCTCAGTGACAGCCATTTTGAAATGCTAGTCTTCTTGAAGGGAAACTCAAGCATTTAACTTAATAACTTTTTTTCATCATTTATGTATTGTATTAATTATAATTTACGTTAATAAAATTAAAGATTTCCGGTGTCTTTAATTTCATTTTTCATTTTAATCAAATTTTTCACTTATATTATATATAAGGACCGAGGACCGAGTCGTTCCTGGGTCCTATCTTCAGAAAGGACCGTGACCGGGACCGTCGGTCCAGTTTGAGGCAAGGACCGGGACCGGGACCGTCGGTCCTTTTTGAGGCCCGGGTGCCCACCTTTGTATATATATATATATATATATATATATGCGGATCCAGGGGGGGCTGAAGGGGCTTGATCCCCCCACTGAACACTCATCTTATGAAAAAAAGCCTTTCCTCTTATCTTTTCAGATTTATGTGTCTTTGCCACAATAAAAACTGGTTGTTTATTATTATTTTTAATTACCTTTGTATTATTATTACCTTTGTATTAAATAAAAGACTCATACATTGACTGTGTTTTCTCTTAACCAATTAGTGCTTACTGACTCTTAAACAGGGCAGCCACATTGTATTTTTTGTAGATTAGGTACAGGTGGTATTCCTCTGCTGCATACTGGGCACCAGTATAGGCACCAGCCATCCCCAAAGATCCGCTGCTATATATATATATATACACCCAGGGACGTAGACAGCGGGAGCTACGGGGGCTCCAGACCCCCCGAAATAAAATCATAGGTTTGATATTTCTATGCATTTTTTGAAATTATAAGTAAATTATAAGTGCGCTATGCCAAGTAGCTTCAGCACATGTTCAATTATTGTAATACATTTATGAATGCGTTTTTACTCATTTACACACTTTTAATATATATCCGACAGGTAAATCCTCTTCAGCATCCTCTCCATATGCCCAAACCATTTTAACATTTTAAGGAGAGGATGCTAAAAAGGATTTGTGTCAGAGCGGAGGGGGAAGTGGGGGTAGACCGAGGAAGAGATGGAAGGGTGGGATGAGGGAGGCTTTGGGTCAGCGGGGCCTGGACGTCTGGGAGGGTGAAAGATGCGCGCGATAGAAAAAAAAATGGGGCATGTGGTATATCGGGGGCGACGGGCTGGCAATAAGCCGACTCAGGGTGTATGAAGCGGTCTGGGTAAACCGTTGAGTAGTCTGCGGGGCTGGGCTGTAGATAATGTTGCCCTGAGGCAGATGCATTATTGTCATGTCAACTGATAAAGTGAATGTGAGCGATTGAGGCGCCTCCTGCATGTTCCTGACGCAACCTCACTGCTGTGGGAGTGTGTATATATATATATACATATATATATATATATATATATATATATATATATATATATATACACACACACACACACACCCTTTTTTCTTAGCTAAATAAATAATAGGACATGAGGCTGAAATGTCTTTTGGGCCGTAAGTTTGAACTTTCTGCGCTTCACATAACCGTTCTTCCAGTTTGAACCTCCCCTCCTTGTATAAAACCGCTTTTAAACGCCCATGTAGAGAATGAAACAGTTGGAAATATTCACAAACGTCTACAAAACGTTTACAGAGATGCTGTTGTTGATCGAAGCACAATTGGACGCTGGTCTAAACGTTTGAGATCATCGGAGAGAGGGAGAGCCAGCCTCGATGAACCACGCAGCGGTCGCTCGGCGTTGGCTGTGACATATCACACTGTGCAACGTGCTAACAGCTTCATTCGATCAAATCGGCGCGTCACATACAAGGCGTTATCACTGGAGTTAGGAATTAGTGAAGGAAGTGTGAATACGATAATTCAACAACTGGGATACTCAAAAGTGCGTTCACGGTTTGTTCCTCGCCAACTGACTGAAGATCACGAAGCCCAACGAAAAGAAATTGTTTCCGAGTCGTTGGTTCGATGCGAGACAGAAGGGGATGACTTCCTTTCACAAATTGTGACTGGGGATGAGACTTGGGTACACCACTTTGAACCTGAAACAAAACGCCAATCCATGTAATGGCATCACGCAGACTTCCCACGCAAGAAAAAGTTCAAAATGGCTCCCTCTGCACGAAAGGTTATGGCCATCATCTTCTGGGACATGAAACGGGTGATTCTGGTGGACATTATGAAGAAAGGACAAACAATCAACTCTGAGGCATATATTGCTACTCTACAGAGACTCCAGAGACGTATAAAGCGAGTTCGACCGGAGAGAAAACTGGAAGACGCCCTTCTTTTGCACGATAACGCAAGACCACACAACAGTTTGCAAACAAGAGGCCATCACAAAAATGCGCTTGACTGTGTTACACCACCCTCCATACAGCCTGGATCTGGCACCTTCAGACATCCATTTGTTTGAGCCAATGAAGGATGTTATTCGTGGAAGAAAGTTTGAGTGACGATGAGGTTGTTGAGAAGGTTAAGAGGTGGCTCCAGCGGAACTCAGCGAACTTTTACCAGCAAGGAATAAAGGCCCTCGTTTCACGGTGGAGGAAAGCCGAAAGCCGTAGAAAAGGATGGAGACTATGTGGAAAAATAAAAACTTGTGAAAAAGGTACGTAACTACTTGTGTACGAAATTTCTGGAACTTACAAGGAAACTTGGAAAAAAAAAAAAAGGTGGGGCAAAATATATTGAGTGGCCCTCGTACATACATAATATATGTGAGGGGGGGTGGTGAACTTTATAATTAAACGCATGAAATAAATAAATGATGCGTTACCACAAGGAAAAATGAAGCGCGATTCCGAGGTCAAGTTGTTAGTTCTGAATTTTTAGATTCCGAGTTACACATTATTATGATCATTGGTATTAAATTGTTATTCTATTCCAGTTCTAGACAACTGTCTTAGGAAAGCTAGGAAAAGGTATTATAATTGTGTAATTAAAAAAAATTTGATCATAAAAATTGCCTTAGCCTCCTTTACCATCTACATTTTAAACATCTTCCGACACTACTTAAAACAATCGGAATTAACGTAGCCTTTAAGTCTAAAAATACTGTTAAATCTCCCCTAATAAAGAACATCCTAGATAATGTATGATAGTTCTCTCTTCTCTACACGATTGGATGTAAACAATGCGATGCAGTTTATAGCGTCGCAATGTTTACATCCAATCGCGCAGACAAAGACAGCTGCATTATCTGGGATGTTCTTTATTTGGCGAGATTTAATAGGATTTTTGTACGGGAAAACTTTAGATATTAGAGTAAAACAGCATAAATATGCGTGTAGGACGGCATATAACGTTAATGCATCGTTTAACTGTATGTATAATCATATTAATTGGGAATTCTAAAACTTGTTAAAAATAAAGACAAAACCGAAAGGAACACTCGAATGTGCGTTCTTCTATTTTATAAATAATTTCAATAACAGTTCGGGAACGTATAAAATAGATCACGTTCTTAAAATATCTTTTTCGTCGGAAAAAAAAAAAAAAAATTATATATATATATTAGAAAGCTAATAAAGGCCATAAACCCTCCATCCCCCAATATAATGATCTGCGGAGACTTTAACTTCCCATCTATAAAATACAAAAAGGTGAATAGGAATATATATATTCACCAGGACAAGGGGGGCACAAGAGAAGATCAGGAACAAGCAAAAATGTTGATGGCTCTCACAAACGAGTTTATGCTGACACAGGAGATAACAGAAAATACCAGAAAAAATAACTGCCTGGATCTGGTATTCACGAATAACACGAACTTGATTGCTGATATAAAAATAACCCCAACCATTATCTCAGACCACAACTTAATCGAGATATCAACAAATATGATGGCAGCATTAGAAGACAATACACATATTGTGGAAAGAAGTAAATTCGGGGCCTTTAACTTAAACTCGAAGACTATAAATTGGGAAGCAATCAGATCGCACATGGCCCAAATAGAATGGAGAACAATTTTCGAGAATAAAACAACGGAAGAAATGCTAACAACTTTGGAGGAAAAAACGCTGAGAATTTTAGAAAAATATGCTCCGAAATCACAGCCAAAAGGAAAGAGGAGCTGGCTAGAAAGGCAAAAGAGAAGACTATTCCGCAAAAGAAAGAGAGTGGAGGCGAAGTTAGGAAACTGGGGAGATAATGGCAGGAAAATAATAAAAGAAAAACTGGAGGGGTATCGATAGGGAAATACAAGCCCTGATTAAGGACCATACAGAGAGGGAAGAGGAAAAGGCGGTAGAAGCAATAAAGGAAAATCCAAAATACTTCTATAGCTATGCAAAAAGGAAAACAAAAACGCGCGCCGCTATTGGGCCCTTAAGGACGGGAAATAATGAACTAACCGACGATCCAAAAGAAATATCTGATACATTGAGAGCTCAATATGAATCAGTTTTCAGTACCCAAAAAGTGACAAAGCGATACCTGACATAAATGCATTCTTTGAAGAGGAATTGCAAGGAGAGTATATAACAGACTTTGAGTTTACACCAGAAGATGTAGCGAGAGCTATAGAACAAATGAAACTACATTCAGCTGCAGGTCCGGACAATTGGAACGCATTATTGATTAAAAACTGTAAAAATGAAATAGCTACACCTTTATACTGGATATGGAGAAGATCCCTAGACACTGGGGAAATACCGAGCATCTTGAAAAGAGCAAACATTGTCCCTATATATAAAGGAGGGGACAGATCTCAAGCAAAGAACTATAGACCAGTGTCATTGACGTCCCACCTCACCAAAGTATTTGAAAGAATAGTTAGACAGAAAATTTATGATTTCCTGGAGACACGGGAAAGATTCAACGAAAATCAGCATGGATTCCGATCAGGTAGATCATGCCTATCACAACTAATAGAGCACTACAACAATATCCTAGATGCATCGGAAGGCAATGACAACTACGATGTTATATACACAGATTTTGCTAAAGCTTTCGATAAATGTGACCATGGTATAATAGGACATAAAATTAAAGACATGGGAATAACAGGCAAAGTGGGAAAATGGATCTACAACTTCCTTAGTGATCGTCTGCAGGTCGTCAAAATTCAAGGTATATCATCATCGGAATCGGAAGTACGCAGCTCAGTACCACAAGGGACAGTACTGGCCCCACTCCTGTTCATTATCATGCTAACAGACATAGACAGCGGAGTAAACAGCAATAGTATAGTAACATCCTTTGCAGACGATACAAAGATCAGCAGAAAAATCAGCGATGTACATGACGTGGAGGCCTTGCAGAGGGACACGAACAAAATATACAAATGGTCAGAAGACAACAACATGTCATTCAACGCCGAGAAATTTCAGCTCTTGAGATATGGTAGAAAAGAAGAACTTAAACAGACTGCATATTATGCTCCAGATAGACAGGAAATTCAGAGAAGCATGAAAGCGATTGATCTCGGGATAATAATGACAGATGATGCGAAATTCGAAACACAAAATCAGATAGCGATAAATAAAGCAAAAAGAGTCGCCGGACAGGTTCTAAGAACGTTCAAGAGAAGGGACAGGACAGTAATGATTCCCCTGCTAAAAACACTGATTATACCAAAATTTGAATACTGCTCAGTTTTGACGTCCCCATATAAAAAGGAAGAAACTAATAAACTAGAAGAAACGCAAAGGCATTTCACAGCCAAGATTGATGGCTGCAAAGAACTCAACTATTGGGAAAGACTACGTAAACTAAATCTGTACTCACTGGAAAGAAGAAGAGAGGTACATCATAATCTACATATGGAAAATGATCGAAAAACTGGTACCAAACCTAAAACTAAACCCAATTACCATTCAAACAACACTGGAAAATAGGAAAGGCAGAATGTGTAGTGTTCCCAAATTAAAAGCACGACAAGGGACCTCCTCAACCCTGAAGGAAAATAGCTTGGTTGTCAGGGGGGCCAAGACTTTTCAACCAGCTTCCTAAGGACCTCAGAAACGTAACGGGGGTCAAAGTTGAAGTCTTCAAGAAAAGACTGGATGCCTGGCTCAGGACAGTACCAGATGAGCCGGGCGTGCCTGGCTATGTACGGTGGAGAGCGCAAGAAAGTAACTCGCTCCTCCACCAGGCCAGACCTAGAGGCGGGGCCACCAGCTTGACCTCCGTGTGAAGAGAGACCCACACACGAAACAACATAAGGTTCATAAGGTAAGGTACATACATACATACACATACATATATATATACAGGGTGGTGCAAAAGTCTGGACCCATAGGCAATTTACTATATAAAAAATATCTTTCGATTTTTATAATAGTTTTTATAATTTAATTTTTGTTTATAATTTTACTAAATATTTTTCAGATTGTTACCCTATGGCAGACAAGTTAACAATAGCAGAAAGAATAGAGCTTGTGCTTTTGTACGCAAAAGAAGGAGCCACCTCACGTTCAGTCGCAAATTTCCTTATGCCTCGATTATACGAAATACCATTACACTTATTGTAAATTCTGAACTAGAACGTTAAATTTAACATAATTTAGTCACTGGTGTATGGTTAATTAAATTTCATTTCATAATAAACTTCCTGCAGGCCACACTTTTTTTCCATATAAACCGCCTATGGGTCCAGACTTTTGCACCACCCTGTGTGTATATATATATATATAAACCCTTAGATTTGAAAGTATGGGTGATTTTAGTGCTGAACTAGAAAGAAATCAGTTTTTGTAGAGAAAAAGTAAGAGATTGAAACAACCTTGGGTTTTACTTCCACCCGAATTGTTCATTCTGACAATCTTGTCACTCCACCTTAGACCTACAGTTTAACGTGGGATCCAAACCACGCCCCACCAGCAGCCAGCGTCTTAACCACTAGGCTACCCATTTATCTACGAACCAATTTCTTTGTGGAAGGATGAACAGCTGGCTTTTGCTGCGCGCCGCCTGCCATCATCGGGTCTCAATCGCCGGGCCGATGAATTCGTTGTCAGCGACGCTAACCACTGCACCATCGATGAGCATGAACAAAAGTATTTTTTATTTAGGTTATTTAATTTCATGATAATGTTTGGGTTTTTCTTCTTTCGTAACGAGACTGGGCATGGGACGGAGTGGGCAAATTGACAAATATAATTGACATTTTTAAACTATTAGGTTTCATATCACATATGATCATACACGAGACAAAGTATACAAAAATTTTATTTTGCCGTTCTGTAATTTGTATTATCTTACCATTTTACCGATATGTTTTAATATTCTTCTTAACTTACAATCAACGTTAACAAAATCAACGCAAAATGTGGTTTCTATACACAAACCAGACTATAAGAGGAGAGATTTAGATATTCAGACCATCAGAATAAATCCACAGAATCAATGAACTTTTTCTTTATCAAAGGATTTTCGAGCAAATAAAATTATACAACAGTTGAAAACAAAAACTACCGAATTGTGGTCAATATCTTTTCACAGAAGAGGAATAAATGACCATACTCTTCAATAAACCAACCAGTTTGACCAAACGGGATACGTTTTAGTTTCTTATTTCAGATTTCCCACATTTCGGTTATTCAGTTCTTCTTCAGATCAAATATTTGGCTCCGAGTACGGGAATGATAAAAAATATACTAAATTTCGAAGCGAATTTTTAAGGATTACCAGATCAGACACTTTTACTATTTTACCTTTATAAAAGCATCTTTAATTTTGTGTACAGTTTTATATTTTTTTCATTTTTAAGCATTTTCCAATTAATTTTCGTTAAGGAACAACTTGTCACCTCTTTTAACAATTTTCCTCTTTAAAATTTAATTTAAACTGGGAGGAAAAAAGGTTTCTTGGAAAAAAGTACCATCCCAATCACAGAGGGTCAGCAAAACTCAGTTATACCACAAAAACATTGGGGGGTAATACCTTCAGTGATACCTCAGTCGAAGTCTTACTTTTTATTATAGCTTTTGGATAATTCTTGGATGGAGAGTTTGGAATAGTCTGCATGACAAACTGAAAATAGTGCAGTCGGTTGGTACACGGGTTGAAACTCGTTAATGCGAGCTTTATGGAAAATGGAAACAAAGTGAAAAATCCTGCGACTCGTCAGTCACCCGTTTAACAACCACAAAAATACTGTCTAAGCGCTCGTATTCAAACGGGTTCGACTGTAATTAGTAGTCAGGTTTCGTGTGTCCCATCCAGTGAATGGAATGAGTTCTTAATGTGGTTTCGCACCCATAAACTCTTACTATGGGTAATGGACTACAAATAATGAATATAATTAACTTTTCAGAAATGGAGAATTGATGAAATGAATTTTGTTTATTAATTAACTTAGAAAATATAAGTATTTAAGCAGTACAAAATTGAATTTTGAAATTCAAGTGAGAGTGCATTTAAAAGAAAATTGTTTAAATTCCTAAAAATGAATACAATTAAAAAAGCAAAAGTAATAATGTTTAAACAAATTAAAACTATTTTCTGCTTCATGCTTTTTGAATGATGACGTCATGTCTTCGCTTTGATAATACTGTTGAGTTTCTCCGTGATTTCGTGCATCTGTCGCGTTTTGTCGATTTTGAGGTAGATGCCGCTGCGGACCTTGTGACAAGTGCACCAACCAGGTACTTCTTTCATCAACAGATTCAAATGGCTCTCAGCTTCGACTAAAAAAAGGTTAGAAAACTAAGTAAAATTTACAGAAATTTCTATAGAAGACCATTGCGAGTTAAATTCTGTAAACGGGACAAAATGTGAGAAGAGCTTCCTATAAAAGTCCAACGAAACAAAGGTAAGTGTGTTCAGTAGATGAAAGATTGAAAATACCGATTAAACCTTGCGTTAGAAAGCTGGACAGAAAAAGAATGAGAATGTGTAGAAAATCGGATACTGCGTGCTCTCCTTAAAGGAGGAAGCATGCAGTTAGAGTTCGGAAGAGCAGTGTCCGTTATAATAGCGATAGTAAAGAGAAAGTGAGGCAACATTGCTGCGAAAAGAGAGGGATTGAAGACAGTCAGTAAGAGGTGGGGAACTTATGAGACGAAAAGCCTTTGATTCCACCTCGTTAAGCAGAGCTGTGTGGGTTGAGCCACCCCACATAAACGTACTCCATACAGAGGTGGACAAGACCCCTGTACAGAGACAGCAACTGAGTGGAGGTGAAAAAACTGCGGAGCCGGTACAGCACACCTAACCTCTTAGAAGCTGTGGTAGAGAGAGAGTATGTGATCTTTCCAGGAAAGATGACGAGAAAAGGAAACGCCAAGAATATGTTAAGAGAAGAGGAAGGAGTGAATTGTGTATTGTTGAAGGTAAGGGGATAGTAGTGTGGAAGATTGTAACGAGTAGCCAGATGGAGGAACCGAGTTTTTAAGGCATTGAAAGCAACAAGGTTTTCTCTGCTCCAAATTAGAGATAGCAGAAAGATCAGAGGTCTCGGGTGTACCATAGCCGTCTTACTGATGAGAGGGACGCTTTGTGAAGCGAGTGGAGAAGTAAAGAGTGGAATTATCGGCATAGGAGTCAATAGGACAAGAAGTACGACTTAATAGATCACTGACAAATAAAAGAAAAAGAATGAGTGACAGGACAGAACCCTGAGGAACACCACTGTTAATAGCTTCAGGAGAAGAATAGTGGTCATCTACAACCGCAGCTATAGATCGGCCAGAAAGGAAATCAGAGATGAAGGGACAGACAAAGATAAAAATCGAAGAAGGGCAGTTTGAAGATTAAAGATTTGTACCAGACTATCAAAAGCTTTCAATATGTCTAACACAATAGAAAAGGTTTCACCGAAATCTGAAACCTTCTCTTCTGACCAAGAGTCAGAGAGATATGAAAGAAGATCGCCAGTAGAGCCTCTCTTGTGGAACCCATACTGACGATCTGAAAGATTGAGAGAAGAGGTGTTTAAGAATTTTCCATTAAGGATAGATTAAAAACCTTTAAAAAGGCAAGAAATCAAAGCAGGGACAGGGTGAATGAAAGCGAACTTCCAGTAGGAAGAAAACGTACCAGATGAAAGAACGAGAGAGTTTGCCTTGCTCGGGTGTCAGCACAGAACCACAGTTCTTGAGAACAACAGGAGCAGCACCATCAGGATCGTACGCCTTCCTAGAGTTGAGCCCAGATAGGGCAGAAAGAACATCTTTGGAAGAGATTCTGATTTCAGACACAATTAATTCGGATGGAGGAGGAGATGGAGGAAGAGCACCGGAATCGTCCAGGGTTGAATTGGAGGCGAAAGTTTGAGCGAAGAGGTCAGCTTTGTCAGAAGAGACGGCAACTGAGCAATCGGAATGAAAAAGGGCAGGGAAAGAAGAAATAGTAAAGTTGTTGGAGAGATTCTTAGCTTGATGCCAGAAAGAACGAGAATAATTAGAATTGGATAGGTTTTTCAAATTTTTTTCTGATGAAGGAATTTTTGGCGAGTCGAAGAACAGATTTTGCACGGTTCCGGGCAGAAATATAAGCCGAGTGAGAGTCAGGAGTTGGATGGCAACGATACCTTCTGAAAGCTTACTCTCTGTTGCGGATAGCATTAGAACAAGTAAAGTTAAACCAAGGCTTTTTTTGCATAAGTATAAGAATAGAATATGAAATACACGCCTCCATACCCGAGATAATCACCTCCGTGAAGGGCTCAGTACACTCGAAAGGGCCCGGGCAATGGAATTAGTAATCATTTCAATGAAAATAACAGAAGTGCTGCCTAGGTCCTCCCAATCAGCGGCGCCAAAGTGCCCAAGGCATGTCCGCATGGGAGGATCCAAAGTCCGAACTGGAGCAATAGGACAGGAAAGAGGGAGCCCAACGGAGAAAAAGCTTGACAGAATGAGAGGCGAGAAATAAATCCAGAATGTTTGGCCTATTTCCAAGGTGATCGGGGATACGAGTAGGGTGCTGCTGTACAACCTGCTCTCGGTCATTCAGGATAGAAAAGTTATAAACTAGTTCATAGTTCACCTGGGATGTTAGTGAAATGGGAAGAAAGCCAAAGGTGGTGGTGGTGAACACTGAAATCTCCTAAAATAGAGATTTCAACAAAAGGAGAGTGGAGTAGAATGAATTCCACAGGTAGTCAAAGAATTTTGGATAGTCAGTAGAATTAGGAGAAAGATAGACATCGCAGATATATTTAGTTTGAAAGTGTCATGTAAGCCGTAGCAGAGGGTATAGAATTCGGAGGTTTCGAGTTCGGAAATACAAGAATAAGTTAGGTCATTGCGTACATATACGCAACATCCACTTGTGAAGTGAAATTGAGTATAGAGGAAGCGAGAGGGTTCAGAAAAGGGGTTGCTGTCAGAACATTTCGAATGGGCAGTAGCAGAACCAGCCCCGCTGCTGTGGCTTGCGTTCCCGGTATCGGCAGCGGAGCCGCCGGAAGTGAGGACATTTATAGTAACCTCCCCAGGCGACTCCGAGGCTTTTGAAGTTGTTGCCATCCTTTTTGTTAATTTTTAATTTTGAAAAGTTTGAAAAGATTATATGGTATGTAAGATGCGTGTATATATAGTGAAGAATAGGGAGAAAAGCGCGTGTTTCAAGCATGCTGAACTGCTCACAGGGTAGATGAGTTAAGGAGGACAGTGACAGGAGAAACGGGAATTCCAGTACACTGTCTTCTGTCTAAGGTCCCTCTCCCGGAGTACTTCCCTGGTCGATCGGTGTCTACAATATGTTACGGCATATGATTGCAATCATTTGCTAAAGAAAACCAACAGGATTTTTTTTTTAACTTTATCAGTAAACATTTTCGGTCTAAAATCAAATTAACTCACCTAAACTTAGCCGCGATTTAATTATTTCTTCAATAATAAATAAAATCTTTCGTATTTATTTAACGCGTTTTAACATCCACTCAATAGGTTGCATATATACAGGGTGGCCCAAGATAAAGTAACCCCATTGAGTTTTGTTAAAATAAATAATGGTGTGTGTGTGTGTAAGATGATATCAACTCAGAAGTACTCGAGTGTTGTCGGTAAACGAACGGATATACTCACCAGCGGAGAGTGAACCAGAGTGACTGGAAACCACCTTTAACACCACGGATTCCCACGACAGCGCCGCCTTCTTTTCCGCCACGAACAAACTTCGCAGGAGGCGAACTAGCTCTGGAAGGCGCGAGAGCATTTCAAGCTCCCTCGATGCCCCGACACTCCGCGTCATCTGACGGGCGGCTTTGACGGCCTCTCGAGCGCGGATCTGGAAGGGCGAGACGGCAGACTATCGAACAATCATGAATTAATACATATTCCTAAATAATCCTCATGATTGCCGTTGGTGCTGATGTTTGGCAAGACTTTGAGTGGAGGTAAAGTCTGCGTCTGAGCATCTCCATCACTGCCACCAATGTTCTATTTGAGATATTTATTATTTGCAGTTTCGAGAAGGTTCCTGACTAAATAAAAATTAAGAGAAATCTAATCTTTTCGGGCAAACTAACAAGTGTGCATCATTACTCGAGGTTACACCTATACAACTAGTAAATTTTTTTATGCAGAAAGGAGAGACCAAGGGCCAATGCTCACAAAATGCCCCCCCCCCTAAAAGAAGAGCCATAATCGAGGTCAAAATTTTTCCAGATGACTGGACACAGTGTTTCATAGACAAAGGGGAAGATGGATTAAAGAAAGTTTTTCCAAAGTTGACCGGATGCATAGATGAAAGATTGAGAATACCGATTAACCCTTGCATTAGAGAGTTTTATAGAAAATGAATGAGAATGCGTCGAAAGTCTGGTACTGCGTGTCGTTTTATACCTTAAAGGAGGTATGCAGTTAGAGCGTTCAGAACAGCAGTGTCCGTTATAATAGCAGTGGCACCCGCAGACCTCCAAAAAAAGATATGCCTTTTTTTTTTTTTTGTACAGATTTACTGACGAAATAATATTCAAACAAAATCAATGAAATACGATACAAATTACATACGAGCATTATACACATTTTAAGACGAGAAATTATTACAACTATAAATTTACTGTTTTTCTAAGAGGAAGACAATACGGTGATGTCCTGAAGCATCCAACGCGTGCGGAACTGATTCAATGTTGTAAATAATTGTGAAAACATTTTATTTTTGCACAAAATTTATGTACAGTACAAAAAACCAACAAATGTTTCAACTTGCTCTGCGTTCCCTGGGTAAAAAGAAGATACACACGTACATATATTGCGTCCCCCTGTGAGCGCCACTGGTACAGAGAGCGAGGAAACATTGCTGCGAAAAGAGAGGGATCGAAGACAGTCAGTAAGAGGTGGGGAATTGATGAGACAAAAAGTCTTTCATTCCACCCAATCAAGTAGGGCTGTGTGGGTCGAGTCACCTCACACATAAGATTCGTACTCCATGCAAGGGCGGACAAGACCCCTGTACAGAGACAGCAACTGAGTGGGGGTGAAAAAACTGCGGAGCTGGTACAGCACACCTAACCTCTTAGAAGCTTTATAGGGAGAGTATATGTGATCTTTCTTAGAAAGATCACGAGAAAAGGAAGAATTGAGTTGTGTATTGTTGAGAGTAAGGGGATAGTCGTGTGGAAGATTGTGACTAGTAGACAGATGAAGGTACTGCGTTTTGGAGGCACTGAAAGCAACAAGGTTTCCTCTGCTCCAATCAGAGATAGCAGAAAGATCAGAGGTCAGGTGTAACACAGCCATCTCACGCGAAGCATGGAGTGACTGTTGAGAGGGACGCTTTGTGAAGCAGGAGGGGAAGTGAATGGTGGAATCATCGACACAAGAATGAATACAACAGGAAGTGCGACTTAATAGGTCATTGATAAATAAAAGGAAAAGAGTGGGTGACAGGACAGAGGCCTGAGGAATATCATTATTAATACTTTAGGACAAGAACAGTGGCCATCTACAACTGCAGCTATAGATCAGCTAGAAAGGAAAACATAGGATACAAACAGGAGAAGGGCAGTTTGGAAAGTAAGGATTTGTGCCAGACTCTATCAAAAACTTTTGATATGTCTAGCGCAATAGCAAAGGTTTCACTGAAATCCTGAAAGGAAGATTACCAAGAGTCAGAGAGAGACGCAAGAAGATCGCCAGTATAGCGTCCCTTACGGAACCCATACTGATGATCTGAAAGACTGTGAAAAGACAGAGGTACAAGAAATTCTTATTACGAAGAGATTAAAAAAACTTTAAAAAGGCAAGAAATCAAAGCAATTGGACGATAAGTTGGAGGGTTGAGAGCGGTCACCCTTCTTTGGGAAAAGCGAACTTCCAGCAGGAAGGAAAAGTACCAGATGAAAGACAAAGACGAAAGAGTTTGCCTTGGCAGGATGTCAGCGCAAAAACACAATTCTTGAAAACAAGAAAGAGGAAGGACACAATCAGGACCGTTCGCCTTCCTAGAGTTGAGCCCAGCTAGAACAGAATAAACATCTTTGACAGAGATTCTAATTTCAGACATAATTAAGTCGGAGTGGGGAGGAGATGGATGAAGAGCACCGGAATCGTCCAGGGTTGAGTCGGAGGCGAAAGTTTGAGCGATGAGTTCAGCTTTATCAGGACAAGAGACGGCAACTGAGCCGTCAGAATGAAAAAGAGTAAAGAAGTTGAAGTAAAGTTGTTGGAGAGATTCTTGGCCTAGTGTCAGAAAGAGCAAGAAGAATTAGAATTACACAGGTTTTCACATTTTTGTCTGATGAAGGAGTTTTTGGCGAGTCGAAGAAGAGATTTTGTAAGATTCCGGGCAGAAATACAGGGTGTACACAAAGTCCTTTACTGATTATAAACTTTAATTAATTACATGAAATCCAAAGAAGACACAATTATGCTTTGCTTTGGATGTTGTTGCATAACACATCAAGTTTATTATGTTTCTCATTAAATCTCAACATGTGCGCCGTCAGTTACACGTAACACATCCAAGCGAAATTCGAGTTCACGCCATACTTTCGCTAGCATATCTTTCGTGACACTGTTGATGGCATCGCAAATCCTTGCACGAAGAGCGTCAATGTCAGCAACAGGAGTATGGTACACATAATGCTTTACATATCCCCACGGGAAGAAGTCCAGGGGCGTGATATCGGGGAATATTGAAGGCCATGGCACCAGCCCATCGCGCCCAATCCATCTTTGATAAAGTGGTCTTCAAGAACTCTCGCACTAACAAACCCCAGTGTGGAGTCTTGCTGTAAAATGGATGGATGGTTGAAGGTCTTCCAACTGGGGGACTACAAAGAACTCGAGCATGCCCAGGCACACTCGTGCCGTAACATTCTTTTCAGCAAAGAAGAATGGGCCTATCACCGTATCATGCATTAATCCACATCAAACATTGACAAGAAAAAAACTTTATGCGTTACGCACCAACATGCAAAACAAAGCATTACTGTCTCTTCTTTGGATTTCATGTAATTAAAGTTTATAATCGATAAAAGACTTTGTGTACACCCGATATAAGCTAAGTGAGAGTCAGGAGTTGCGTGACGACGTTACCTTCTGAAAGCCTCCACTCTGATTCGGATAGCATTAGAGCAAGGAAAGTTAAACCAAGGTTTTATTGCATTAGTAATAGGAAGAGAATATGGCATATACGCCTCCATACCAGAGAGAATCACCTCCGTGATGCGCTCAGCGCACTCTGAGCGGCCCTGGACATGGAAGTAGTAATCACTCCATGGGAAATTAGAGAAATACTGCCTCAGGGCCCCCAATCAGCGGCGCGAAAGTACCAAAGGCCGAACTGGAGCGATAGGACAGAAAACAGATTAAGATTGTGGTTGGAGGAGCCCCAACAGAGAAAAACGTTTGACAGAGTAAAAAGGATGAGAGGTGAGAAATAAATCCAGAATGTTGGGCCTATCTCCAAGGCAATCAGCGATATGAGTAAGGTGCTGTACAATCTGCTCTAGGCCATTCTGGATTGAGAAATTGTAAGCTAGTTCACCAGGGTTGTCAGTGAATTGGGAGAAAAGCCAAAGATGGTGGTGAACACTGAAATCTCCTAAAATGAATATTTCTTCAAAAGGAGAGTGGGATAGAATGTATTCCACTTTGGAAGTGAGGTAGTCAGAGTGTTTTGGATAGTCAGTAGAATTAGGAGAAAGGTAGACAGCGAAGATGTATTTAGTTTGAGAGTGGCATGTAAGCGGTAGCCAGAGGGTGTAGAATTCGGAGGATTCAAGTTAGGTGGCATGTAAGCGGTAGTCAGTGTTTTGGATAGTCAGTAGAATTAGGAGAAAGGTAGACAGCGCAGATGTATTTAGTTTGAGTGTGACATGTAAGCGGTAGCCAGAGGGTGTAGAATTCGGAGGATTCAAGTTCGGGAATACAAGAGAAAGTTAGGTCGTTGTGTACATATACCGTACGCAACATCCACCTTTGGAATAAAACTGAATATAGAGAAAGAGGGTACAGAAAAAGAGATGCTGTCAGTCATCCCAGACACCCGAGTTTCAGTGAGGAAGAGAAGGTGAGATGGTGTTCAACAGATTGGAAATTTGTGGAAAGGCTACGAATGTTGCGGAAGTTTATGAAAAGTGAATCTGGCAGATGTCCATGACATCTCAAATGGGTAGTAGCAGAACCAGTTCCGCTGCCCAGGTCGGGTTCCCGGTATCAACAGCGGGGGTCAGAAGTGGGGACACTTATGGTCCCCTCCATAGAAGACTCCGAGGCTCTTGAAGTCGATACCATTTTGTCGTTTTTTTAATTCTGAAAAGGCTGTATAATGCGTAAGATGCACGTATGCGTAGTGAGGAATAGGAAAAGAAGCGCGCGTTTGAGAGAATACTGGACTGCTCACAGAGTAGATAAGACACGGAAAAAGATCAGTTAAGGAGGACAGTGACAGGAGAAACGGGACTTTCAGCAGTCCATGTCTCCTGCCTAACGTTCCCCCCCCGGAGTACTCCCGTGGTCGATTGGTCTATAATCTCCTCCTCAAAATTGTGAAATGGATTATTGAATTAATATAAAGGTAATCCAAAAAGGGATTGGCCGAATGAGTCACTGCTTAAATGAGCAAAAGACTATGAAATCGAGAGCTGAATTCAATTTTCAATCGGACTTTGACGGAGGGCTAAGCAAAAGTCAAACTTGCACTACAAGTACTATAGCAGTTAAATGTTAATTACTAATTGGGTAATAATTACATACACTGTAATTAGTTACTTTCCACGAGTCGAATAAAACATTAAAATAAAAACCCTCGGAGGAGGAGCCATATCTAGACCAACGACAAGAAGCCTTATTGAAACCTCTATTAACCAAACCTTATCAAAGGGGCCATTTTTTTCTTTTCAATAACGAGTTTTGTGGGTATTCAAACAAAATTAAGAGCCGTATTTTACCTTCTCGAGGAGGGAGAGCGAGACTCCTTTGAGAGCCGCTGCCACCTCATTCTTGTCGGTGGTCGTAGTCGATTGAGGAGCGGATGGAGCTGTTGTAGAAGCAGCAGCCACTGACGCGAAGGCGGCCTTCATGCGGTTATTTACCGCGAAGATATCTTTCGCCTTGTCTGCAAGAACGATGTGGGACAATCAGTAGAATGAGAGGAACCAAGTTTTAAGCTTTTAGAACATATCTACCGGTACCCATTCGTTTCATGAAAAGTGCAAAAGGGGGCCTAGAGTAAAATTCCCCTCGTCTAATGTTAAAATTCGCCAGGGGAACCTAGTGGTAATAGGCTGGACTATTAGTCTGAAGGTTTTGGGTTCGAGTCTAGGCTCGAACTCCAGGTTCCAGCGATTAAGGTTTTTCTCTGGGATAGAAGTAAAGCCACTGTAGGTTCCTCCTGTCATATGAATATGACCTTAAATGTTACTAACAAGGGTAAACAATTTCAAACATTATTACTACTACTAAAGTAAAGGTATATACACAATAGAATGATGGGTACCTAGTACGTCTTTGGCTGTCTTTGGAGCGCTTCCCGAAGGGGGCTGTGGAAGGAGGGAAGGGACTGGAGGCGGCACTTCCTCGATGGCGAAGTCTGGGTGCCATCGGCGTAGAGGGCCTTCTAAGACAATTGGGGGATCCAAAGACTGCGAACAAGCCATATTAAATACACAATAACGAAAACAGTCTTTCTCAACTCAAATATTTGGTAACACTATTAACCCAACCACCGAGTATATCATTTTATAGCTGGCCCGTTAACTTCTATACGAGTTCTTGGCCAGCGAATCGTTTGTCATACGAATTGGACAGGTCCTACGACGCAAGCTTTGAACATTAACATAACCATAGAAATAGTATATGCCAGCGTCTAATATGATCGCAAATCCGGTGTTCGTGGGCATGCAGTGGAATTACGTTACTTTCCAATTTTCGATTATTAGACTTTTTAATACTCATCACAGTAAAGCAACATCCAACTTTTTTTCTACCCAGTGAATTTACTTTACTTTTCTATTTCGTTTATCTATCACTCTTTCTAGCTTTACACTCATTTCTCCGCGTTCTATAAACGGGCAGGACTAGACGGGTCAGCGTGGCTGCCATTGAAATTTAGAAGAACAATGCGAGGGAGTGGGAGAAATTATAAACGCTTATCACTATTTACTAATTTTTATTTACGTTGAAACAATGAACGGGACGGGGGTAAGCGAGCGGGGAATTTACCATTATAATTTGAACGTGGAGAGAGATTCATTAAAGTAAATTTAAAATCACGATTACATATTAGAAATAAAAACGACTTAACCCATAAATCCTGAATTAATTTTTTTTTTAAATTTGTATTTTTAGGGATAAATATTGCGTTGCATATATGCAACGCTAGGTTATAATGGGTTAACTGAGATACACTGGGTCTGGGTATGCACACGGCTTTCAGTGCGTTTCAATTGTGACCAACTAGTATTTTATATTTCAAACAATTTCACCTTCCCTATCTTAATTTCATATAACTTTAATCAGTTTATTAGTTTATTATACTCTAAACAACATTAAATTTCTTATTAAAAAATCAATACATGACACCAGTATTCAGAGCATTTTTTATGTAAAATGTCCGTAATCCTTGTTGGAAGGAAACGCGAAAAACGTGTTTATTCGACTGAACGAATTTGGTTAGTTAACTTGATCAAAGGAGTCAAATTACTTACAGAGACAACCTAATCATTTCGTAAAATTTTAATGCAAGATATAACATCAATTTTTAGAGAGACAAAACGGTAAAAATAAAACGTTCCTTTATATTTATCACCTAAAGGATTTTACGAAGAATCCCACACGGTATCAATTAGAAAAATAAATTAAGCCTTGGATTATTTAAAAATTAAAGGTGAATGGAGCAACCACCTGGATAGTTTGGGGCACAATGACTCAGGCATTCTAAGAAAATCTGTGACGAAAGGATTCACCTGCAAGAAATGGTCGTGGTGCTTCTTTAAGATGTCAAGTAAGGCACTGTGGAAAATGTGTCTTCTTTCAACCAGAACAACAGAGTCCATTTTGCGATACTGAGAGAAAAAAAAAAAAAAAGCACAAACTATAACCAGTAGATTGTTTTCAAATGTTACTTTGATTAAATATAAAAATCAAAACGCTACGTTTTAAAATACGTATACCTGACTTTTCATCATGACTGTACGAGGGTGGGCTGAAAAGTAATGCCTCCACTTGAATAATTCTGGATTGTGTAGCCAGATAAAACCGGTTTTGTGTTGTAACTTGATATCTCCACCCAATTCCAGATTGTGTAGAGGTAACCAGATAAATCCGGTTTTGTGTTATAGCCTAATATAGCCTACACTCACTCCACACGTTGGTTCAGTATCGATTACAATGGAAAGGAGTAAAGACGTTCGCTTCAAGCAACGTGCCGCAATTGAATGTGTTGCTCCCATAGACATTCATCGGCGAATGCAAGCTGTGTACGGTAAACAGTGTGTTGATGCGAGTACCGTTCGACGTTGGGCGAGGCAGTGTAAAGGAGAAGCAGGGCAAGAAGATTTGCGAGACAAACCAAACCGCGAAGTGGAAGGCCTGTAATGGCAACCGACGAGTCTCATCGGGACTACGTTGACGAACTAATTCGTGGAAATCGTCGCATTAAACAAAATGAAATTGCTGCAATGCTCGACATCTCCAAAGAGCGAATGGGACATTATCAGTATTCTCGGTTATCGAAAGGTCTGCGCCAGATGGGTGCCTCGCATGCTCACTGCCAAGATGAAAAGTGAGAGAATACGCATTTGCCAAGAAAATCTGCAGCGCTTCGAAAATGAAGATGAATTTCTGCACAGCATTATGACAGGAGACGAGACGTGGGTCCACCATTATGACCTGAAAATAAACTGCAATCCATGAAATATCGGCACAAAAATTCACCACAACCAAAAAAATTAATAGTTAAAAAATCTGCTGGAAAAGTGATGATTGTTTTTTGGGATATCAATGTTGTTCTTGAAGACTTTACGGAAAGAGGGACAGCAATCAACTCCGCACGTTATACTGAAACTGAAGAAGTTGAAAAAACGGATCAGGAGGGTTCGCACCCACAAAAACGCAGTCATTGTTCACCATGACAACGCACGGCTTCACACCAGTGTTCAAACGCGAGAAGCAATTAAGGATCCGCGATTCACCGTCTTGCCGCATCCACCATATAGCCCCGATTTAGCACCACGCGATTTTCACCTTTCTTAAACTTAAAGAACATCTCCGTGAAAATCGCTACAAGTCTGACAAAGAAGTTAAGGCCGCTGTGAAATTTTGGTTTCGTAGTCAAAGCTCCGAGTTTTACCAAGATTGATTTAAAAAACTCATTTATCGTTGGCGTAAATGTATCGCGGTAGAGGGTGATTTATAGAAAAGTAAATGTACCATTTTGAAGAATAAACTCTGAGGTACATATCTGCTTTTGTTCGATAAAATCTTTCAACCCGTTTAAAATTTATTTGAGTGGAGGCATTACTTTTCAGCCCACCCTCGTATTAATAAATAAATAAAATAAATAAATAAAAAATTAAAGCAAAAATACAAACAAATTAATTAATTTTGGATTTCTAAAATAATTTGCATTATAGCTATACACATTGCATAATCTTTCGAAAAATGGAAAAATTACAATGGTAGATACTAAGTAAAAAGAACTTCATTGGATAGCTATTGGATAGCTATTGAAACTGCGTGTTAATATTATTCAGTTTCAACTTCACGAAAACATATTTTAAACAGCCGATTGTATTCAGCTTTCTCTGATCCTCTTTTAACTATCACTTCCGACTTCTTCCGGACTAAAGTAAATTTTTTCCTTTATTCCACTTGGCGCGATTGGTGACGGACGCTTTCGACTATCAGTGGGATGATTCTAGAGTTTTTCTCTCTGACCTTGTTGTGGAGAATAGAATCAGCAACATCCATTTCTTGCATCAAATTACGAGACGCGGGAATGTCTTTCTTGTAGTTCAAATTTGGCTTCACTGTCATTTCGTAAAAAACGGCGTTGTACGAGCCTAAAAAAACACGAGGACATAAGAAAACTTTTATGTACGTGCGGGGTATTTCAAATGTCACTTTGGGTGGGTAGTCAGGTCGACCATGGTGAAATGGATGCGCATAATGTGAAACTTGGTGTATGGAATAAGTTATCGTGTCTGGAGATGATAATTTCCAGTGGACAGCACTGTGACCATCAGTACAAAGACACGCCCTACCTGTGGAAGTGACGTCATAATAACTCGTGCTTAACTCGTTACAGCCCGAATTTTTTTCACAAATCTTTACAATTATAAGTATTACGACGAATATGAGTTGGCAGGGAATCCTGCCATTGGCCTATAATAGGTTAAGTTGGTTTACACAAAATTTCACGATATCGTGTCCATTCATTTCATCAGGTTCAGTTACTGAATACCCAAAGCGACTTCTGAAGTATTTTATATATATATATTAGTGTGTCCCAATTTTTTTTGTTCCTGAAGTTTGTCATGCACACACCCCTAATTTCTTCCACTCATGAAAACATGCCAGGAAGATGAATTTCATTCATGTTCTTTAATTTTAAGGGTCCCCTCAAACCATGTGTTACTATTGCTGAACGGCTACTCTCTACCTTATACTAATTGTAGCATATTTCTTTTCAGGTTATGGATACAAGAAAGCAGGAGACTGTGTGGTTGGTGGGGGTGTTGCGAAATGAACCCCTGGAAACGCTGTCAACTCCCGACAGTGGGAGATGTTCTTCGACGTCTGTTGTTCTTCACTCGGAAGAAAAAAACGTCCACGGCGGAAGCTGCCAATGTGGTAGCTGATGAGGTTATGGCGGTGTGGGCTCAGGCATCTATTCCGACCTCCCACAAGCCCAAGTGCGTCGAGAGGATCAAGGCCCTCTCCACGGACTACGAGAAGGTTGCCAGAAACCGAAACCTTGGGGGAGAGAAGCAACTGGAGCGGGAAAAGGGATTCCAAGCCAACCTGAATACACTGTTCGAAACAGCTCATGCCAACGCCATGAAACTCATCAAAGTCCCCGAAGATCGAGACTTTCTGAATGACCAGCGAACCGTGCGGAAGATGTACATCGGAGGAGAGGACCTGGAGTTTGCTCGCAGGGCAGCGGAGCGGGAGAAATGCCGAGCAGCTGAAGAGAAGAGGAAGAAGAAAAGCCGCAAAGAGATGGACTCACTGCAAGCAAAAGGAACGGTGAAAAGTGGGTCTTCTTCTTCGGAGTCCATGGCCGAAGCATCTAATGATGATGTCCAATATTCCTCTCCTGGTCCTTCGGCTCCTCGATCCGCTCCCAAGGACGGCCAAGTGTTGGCAAGGAGGATCATCCAATATCCCAATTTTGCTGTAGCCCTGGATCGAACTGGAACCTCAGTATGCCAAGCGATGCACATTGTGGCTCCAGCACTCGCTGCCACGGGAGTTGAGTTATCCTCGGTCACCTTGTCCAAATCAAGTCTTCACCATTCACGGCAGAAGTCCAGGAAGAACTTGGCAGCCGGAATCAAGACCAAGTTCAATCCTGATACGCCGCTTGTCGTCCACTTTGATGGCAAACTCCTCCCTGATTCGGATGGAGGGAAATCGGATCGCATACCAGTGCTGGTCAGCGGGAAGAATCTTGAGAAGTTGTTGGCGATCCCAAAAATCCCTGACAGCACGGGACAGCGGATGGCTGGAGCTGTTCTGAAGGTGCTGGACGATTGGCCGCAAGTTCAACCATGGATTGCCGGTCTCTGCTTCAAAACAGCAGCAGCGAATACCGGTATTCACAGCGGCGCTTGTACGATTATCCAGGACCAAATGGACCGCCGCGTTCTTTTCCTGGCTTGCAGACACCACATGATGGAATTGGTAATCACCTCAGTCTTTGACCTGTTCTTCAGGTCTTCTGGCCCCGAAATTGCGCTGTTCGCTCGCTTCAAATCCCAATGGGAGTTCATTGACCAGAAGCAGGCTTCTCCGTTCAATGGCAATGGCCCAAGCGACATCCTTTCGGAATGGGTGGCGTTGAAAAAAGAGCAGATTGTCCACTTCATTGAAGAACAGCTTGAAGTTGGCCACCCAAGAGACGATTACCGGGAGTTCCTGATCCTCGCTCTGGTCTTCCTCGATGGTCATGGCAAACGAGATCTCCGGTACAATCGTCCTGGAGCATACCACCGGGCCAGGTGGATGGCCAAAGGCATTTACTGTCTTAAGATGTTCATCTTCCGAAGCCAATTCCACCTGACCACTCACGAGGTCCGGTCACAACGCAGGATAAACGCCTTTGCCGTCACCATCTACCTCCAGAGGTGGTTCGAGGCTCCATTGACGCGCCCGTCAATGACCTGGAGCTGTTGGAGGACCTAGAGCAGTACAAGGCGGTGGATCATGATGTAGGTACCGCCGCATTGATGAAATTCCGGGGCCACCTCTGGTACCTAAGCGAAGATTTAGCCGGACTCGCTATGTTCTCCTCCAAAACCACCGATGCAGAGAAGACGGCCATGCTCCAAAACCTGCACAAGACCGAAAACCCAAAAGATCTGCGTCGGCTGGAGGGAAAGAGGGTCTTGACCATGAGACGGTCGGATTTGAGCACCTTGGTCACGAAAAGGACTCAAAACCTTTTTCATTGCCTGAAGCTGCCGGTTCCAAAAACCCCCAAAGATCTCGAAGGATGTGCACCATCGTTGAAGTCTGTGAACGACGCGGCAGAACGGGTGGTGAAACTGGCGGAAGATTTCAACGAGGGCATGACAAAAAATGAGGAACGGCAGCTTGTGTACCAAGTCGTCGAATACCACCACCAGCAGTTCCCCTCAGCAGACAAAAAGATCCTCTGTCCCCCGAAATGAAATGTGCCATTAGGAAGAATTTCCACTTCCTTTAATTTAGTCATTAGAAAGAATTTACATTTCATTCTTCCATTCTAGAATGATTAATGCTGAGCATTTACGTTTGTTCATATAGGGTCAAATAAACAAGGTCAATGAGGGGACCCTTCCCCTCCTAATAGGCCAATGAAATTTCGCCCATTTTTTCCTTTCTTCAAGTGTAATTAATTAAAGGGGTGTGCGATTTGACTCTTGCAAATTTTTATTTTCACATGTGAGGCTGGGACACCCTAATATATATATATATATATATATATATATATATATATATATATGAATAGAAACGACATAAGTGTTAAGGAACGCTTCTGCACACGAGGAGGAGAGATAACGAATAATGAAAAATGAGGCGAACCGCCCGGGAATCGAACCCAGGGCCTTCCAATTGCCGGTTGGACGCTCTACCATTATGCTACGGACCTCACTCAATCACAAATCGAAATTCTCCCACATAGGGCAGAAACCAATGCCCTGAGAGGGCACCCTCGCAAATCGTGAATATGCGCATATAACTGCAATGACCGCGCAGTATATAAATGAATAGAAACAACATAAGTGTTAAGGAACGCTTCTGCACACGAGGAGGAGAGATAACGAATAATGAAAAATGAGGCGAACCGCCCGGGAATCGAACCCAGGGCCTTCCAATTGCGCGGAATATCTCCTATACAAGCGTCGTTCTTTACGTTATTTATACTGCGTGTTCTTTGCAGTTGAATGTATATAATGTTACGGCATGCGGGAGGTGCCCCCTTGGGGCATTGGTTTCTGCGAGTATGTAGAGGAATTACGGCATTTGGAAGAGTGAAGTCCATGGTGTAGTGGTTATCGCGTCTGACCGGCAATCGGAAGATCCCGGGTTCGATTCCCAGGTGGTACTTCATTTTTTCATTTGTTGTTTTCTCTTTCTCGTCTTGCGCGGAATATCTCCTATACAAGCGTCGTTCTTTACGTTATTTATACTGCGTGTTCTTTGCAGTTGAATGTATATAATGTTACGGCATGCGGGAGGTGCCCCCTTGGGGCATTGGTTTCTGCGAGTATGTAGAGGAATTACGGCATTTGGAAGAGTGAAGTCCATGGTGTAGTGGTTATCGCGTCTGACCGGCAATCGGAAGATCCCGGGTTCGATTCCCAGGTGGTACTTCATTTTTTCATTTGTTGTTTTCTCTTTCTCGTCTTGCGCGGAATATCTCCTATACAAGCGTCGTTCTTTACGTTATTTATACTGCGTGTTCTTTGCAGTTGAATGTATATAATGTTACGGCATGCGGGAGGTGCCCCCTTGGGGCATTGGTTTCTGCGAGTATGTAGAGGAATTACGGCATTTGGAAGAGTGAAGTCCATGGTGTAGTGGTTATCGCGTCTGACCGGCAATCGGAAGATCCCGGGTTCGATTCCCAGGTGGTACTTCATTTTTTCATTTGTTGTTTTCTCTTTCTCGTCTTGCGCGGAATATCTCCTATACAAGCGTCGTTCTTTACGATATATATATATATATATACACACGCGAAAAACGAGGTACTATACACACACACACACACATATATATATATACACACACACACACACACACATATATATATATATATATATATATATATATATATATATATATATATAAAAGTGTTTGGTGCATTCTTAACTAAATTACTTCGTGTTACTAATCATTCATTAACGAATTTTTTACGTCAGTTTTTACTATAGAAGATGTAACGAATATCCCTACGGTCATAGACATAATACCTTTTAATAATGGTAATATTTTGGATAATATAGTGGTTAGTGAAGGGGAGGTAATGCGCTATATTGATAAAATGAAAACGCGTAAATCACCGGGGCCGGATTCCATATATCCCATACAACTAAAAGAATTAAAAGATAGCATTGTTGTGCCGCTAACAAAGATTTTAATGCATCTATTTCTGAGGGGTGCGTACCAGATAATTTCAAGTTAGCAAACGTAACACCTATCTTTAAGAAAGGCGATAAAGGTGCGGCGGGAAATTATAGGCCAATCAGTTTAACGTCTGTTGTAGGTAAGCTACTGGAATCAATAATTAGGGATCGTATAGTCAAACACTTAGAATTGCATAAACTAGTTAAAAATACGCAGCACGGTTTTAGGCGAAACAAATCTTGCTTAACTAATCTTTTGGAATTTTTTCAAAGCGTGGTTGACGTTTACGATAGACATCGGGCGGTTGATGTAGTGTATTTAGATTTTCAAAAAGCGTTTAACACCGTGCCGCACAAAAGACTCATTGAAAAAACTAAGGCTCATGGAATCAGGGGTGTAGTAATAAATTGGCTAGAAGTGGTTGCGAGGTAGGAAACAGAGGGTGGTCGATGATGGAGCGGAGTCGTGTTGGGCTAATGTAGCGAGTGGCGTTCCTCAGGGTTCTGTATTGGGCCCCTTGCTTTTTCTTATATATATTAACGATTTAGATGTCGGCCTAGTCAGTACAGTTTCAAAGTTTGCTGATGACACGAAGCTGGGTGGTAGGGCGATTAATGACGAAGATAGAGGTAAAATCCAGGAAGATCTGAATAAAATCGTTGATTGGTCAGTCACATGGCAAATGAGATTTAACGTTGATAAGTGCAAAATTTTGCATATAGGTTCGCGTAACGGTAATTTTGCGTATAGTATATCAAGGAAAGAGTTAAGCGTAGAGCAGGAAAAAGATTTAGGAGTTATAGTCACTAGCGATTTAAAAGTAGCGAAACAAAGTACAGCAGCGGTCAATAAGGTGAACAAAGTGTTAGGTTTTATAGGTCGGAATTTTGAGTACAAATCGCGCGATATTATAGTTCCTCTTTATAAATCATTAGTTAGACCCCATTTGGAGTACGCGATCCAATTTTGGAATCCGCATATGCGCAAAGATATAGACAAAATCGAAAAAGTTCAAAGACGAGCAACTAAGATGGTTCCGTCGCTTAGGTCAAAGTCGTATGAGGATAGGCTTAAGGAGTTAAAATTGACTACACTCGAGACTCGGAGGCTAAGGGGTGATCTAATCCAGGTTTTCAAAATTGTGAATGCGTTCGATAACGTAGATAGAGATAGCTTTTTCAAAATATCTCAATATAATAGGCCTAGAAATAACGGGTGTAAGTTGACAAGTAGAAGGTTCGAGACAACAGTTGCCAAAAACTTTTTTACACACAGAATAGTTTGCCGGTAGAAGTAATTAGTAGCACGTCTATAAACATGTTTAAAAATCGATTAGACGCATATGTTGATAGATTGGGTATAGTTTAAGGTAGTAAAATTAAAGCTTTGTGGTGATAGATCCCACAGCTCAACACAAGTGTTGTGGGATATAGGGAGGCAGCATCTTGGGTTAGGGGATACTCTGTCCTTACACACCCCATTTAAAGAGATTCCTCTGCCGAGTGGTGCCCCCCATAGTACTGTGAGGTATTGAAAAACTCATGATCTTCACTTGCCCCACAAACACCTTTAAATGAGAGACCCAAAATGGGTACACACACATTTCTACATTTCTGTACAGTCTTTACAGCCACACCTACACTTTTCCTCCTAAGTGTATATATTGTGATGTATGTGGTTGTAAATTTTGACTTGGTCCGCAATCGATATGGACCGTGACTTGTTTTTGGTTGGCGGGGTACTAGTATTGATGGATACTGTAGTGAAATTGACTGGATCCTTTGGATCCGATATATTTGCATGTCGGTTATAAATAGATATAGAGTGTAACATATTTGTGGATAGTAGTCTATTATGACTTGATCCTCTGGATCCAGAGATTCTATCTTTAGTTTTAAATCGATAATTAATTAGTTTTAAATTGATAATTATTTAGTTTCGTAAAAATTAGTCGTTGCCAATGTACAGGCAGTTTTTACGTAAATTTCTTATGTTCTTGTGGTTCGGAACCCACGTAAAATTGTAGGTCCCCTCCGCCACCACGGAGGACATACACAATGCACAATTACGAACACAGTTAGGTAGACCAGCCATGAGTGGATCCTAGGGTCTGTGTTGGTCTGAAACATTATATATATATATATATACACACACATACATATATATATATATATAACACATAATATATATATATATATATAATATATATATATATATATATATATATATATATATATATATAATATATATATATATATATATATATATATATTATATATACACACACATATATATATATATATAATATATATATATATATATATATATACACATACATATATATATATATATATACACATATATACAGGGCGGGATCTAGAAGTTGCGAGGCCCTAGGCAGATCTAGAAATTGCGAGGCCCTAGGCCTATATATATGAAAATATGGACTTAATTATCGGTACTATACCAGCAATATTAGAATCCCGCATAGACAGAATTATGCCAGCACTTAAAAATTAAACCAAACCAAAATAATCACGCATGGAAATTGTATAAGAAATATAAATAAACCATACAAATAAGTATAAATTATAATATGAATCAAGATTTGTATTGAAAATATAAGACAATGATTTCTAAGATTTATATAATATTATAGGTAATGACTTTCCATAGTATACAAACGTTTTTCACATGTGATGTATAAGAGATGACATTTCATTTTTTATAATAGTGAGCGATCGACTAACCAGGCTAAATATTAATGCTGTAGTATTGAATATTACAGCAATGCTTTTCTACTTTTCTTCGAGCTAAACTCTTCAATTAATTGAGAATAATCTAATGAATTTGTTATATCGTTTTCTATTGATAACATAGCTAATGATTGCAATCTCGCTTGAGACATGGTGGAACGCAAATATGTTTTAATAAGTTTGAGACGCGAGAAACTTCTTTCAGCCGAAGCAACAGTAACTGCGATGGTTAATACTATTCGAAGTGCAACATAAACATTAGGATAAATCTCACTTAGTTGTTTTTGCACTATATAAACAAGGACATTTCCGAGATCTGTTT